>JAMKQA010062493.1:0-15867 GCA_024699735.1 Posidonia australis
CTTAATGGGCCTTCATGGGCCCAATTGGGTTTCCATGAATTAAATGGCCTAATGAGGGTTTGTGGGCCCAAATGGGCTCAACCAAGGTCCAAACTCAGCCACCAGATCCTCATCCTGCAAAATTGGTAAAAAATGAGGTGTCTACACATGTATTTCGATATTGAGATCTAAATGAGAAATTATGCCCTGGGGTTTGTTTTTGCAATGATTATGGGAATGTGTGCTTTGTTTGTTTGGTTTGTCAATGATTTAAGTGGTTGGAGCCCCTATTTTCTCTCTAGACCCTAGAATAAAGGTCAAGCAGAAATTGGTGGTGAGAATTGGTGGCAAGAATTAGTGGCAAGAACTACTAGCGAAATGCCTAAATAGTATGATGTTAGAAAAATAGTAAACGCTGCCTGACACCTCTGCCCCAGTTTTTCTACCGAACCCGCCATCACGCCAGCACCGACGCACTGCCACCTCGACTGCCCCACCTGGCTCATGACTCTTGGGTGTATAAAACACCCCTTTCGTCGGCTTGTGTGTGGGACAAAGAGAGGGAGAGGCGAGGGAGACAAAGTGAGAGTGAGAGAGAAGAGAAGAGAAGAGAGAGAGAGCTACGAGGGCGAAGGAGGAGCCGTCGACCACCAGTACCTCATCGTTGTTGGAGAGTACATGACGCTGGCAAGGTGCTCACGCCAGGAGAGGGTTGCTTGAGATCCCCGGAAAACTGTGGAACGCCAGCAAACTCAAACAGTACACGTTTCTCTCCCTCTTTTAATTCCTAGAAAGCATGCCTAGGTGTATTTTGATGTGGTAAATATCATGGAAGCATGAAAATAAGGAAAATATGTGGGATTTTGTGAAATTTGCATGATCTCTGGAAAATGGATAGAAATCATGTTAATCTTGTGTTTTGATGGTGGTAAATGATGTCCATGCATGCTCTAGATGTTCTTGAATGATCTCTGTATTTTTCGTGAATTATTGTGGATTTTCTGGTGATTTTACAAATTTACAGTTGATGGGTTATGTCTGGTTTTCTGCACTGATTCTATAAGGGTCAAGTAAAAATTCCTAACAGAATTTCCTAGCAGAAACCACTAGCAGATCCTACTGGCTAGAATGGCTAGTGGATCTAGGTGGTGGTTTTGACCGACAGAAATGATCGGCAAAACCTATTTTTTTTCAGTAATTCAGAAATGGTTCAGTAGAGGTGTTTTGATTTAAATTATGGAATATACCTGTAAATACATGAATAATGCACGAAAATAAATGACGAGATGGTTTATATGGAAATAAAGTTTTGATGATGTTTTCCATGAAAAGATAAAACATTATATATATGGAATTGTGTGTAAAATGCATGTGGAATGAGGATTTCCTAAAATATGCAGGAGATGCCTAGAAATGAATATGGAATGGTAAATGGATGAATAGTATGATCATGGTTAGTGAGAACCATGAATGTAAAAATAAGTGACTGAGAATAAGTTTTTAATGATTATTTTGAAAAGAGATTTAAAAGAGTTTTTAAAGGAAGCCACATATGTTTTAAATGATTTATCGAGATTTGTAGGAATCACGTAAGAGCCGATTGGATGTACCGACAAGGGGTAGTGAGACCTCTGAGTAGTTAGGGATGGGCCTTGCTTGTGGTTGCTGAGTTTGGTCCAAGGAGTGAGCCTCATGACTATGTGTACTGTAGTATTGTAGGGCCCGAGAGATGATAACCTGAGGATCCCTCAGTATAGGAGCTGGTCAGGTCTGGGGTTAGAGTCCCCAGGTACTCGGGCACCCAAGGGCATCATAAAGTAGATGCACTCTGTGCTTGTATTAGTGAGGGTGCGCTACTTTGAGGCTACGACTGGAGTGATTGGACTCTTGCATGGGGTGGTTCACCACGGCACTGCAGTGTGGATGAGGATGGAACCTCACCAACTACTTGAGGCCAGGTCGATCACCTATGGCCAAGGTGATATGGCTGGTTTTTAAGACAGATTGAGATTTGTGTGTTTGCTAGTTTCGAACCTTATTTTGTGAATCAGATGATTTGTGCTTTGGGCTAGATGCTAGGTGAGAAAATGGCTTCCTGAAATACATAAAGTGATTTGGTAATGTGCATGAGTTTTTAAATAGAAAATGATAAAAGTGTTTTGAAAAGTCATGATTTAAAAATGTTTTTCCCCGATTGCATGTATTGACTTTTCGACAATCATGTTTTCTTCGTGACTTTGTTAGTGGTTCAAGTTTGTTGATTTAGCATGTGAGTTTTGAGGCACGTACTGGGTGACATTGGAATCACTCATGTGTGGCTTTAAATTGTTTTTCAGGTGCTTAGCTAAAGGTGCAGTCTTGTTTTGGTGCAAATTTTCAAAGTCACTCACCTGCACACAAGTCTGGGTATGTTTTGAAATTATTTAATTGTTACTTTTTCTAAATTAGATTTAAATAAATTATTTGAGTAGTTTTTGTACTATTGTGTAGCACTATGGCGTTACAGAGCGGAATTAGAGCCTAGGTTTACTAAGTACACCATCTTAGTAGTGTCCAGATAGTGATTCCTTAAAAGACTGCACAATGAAGAATATTTCACTAGATATGTAGCATGTGTATTTGTTTTTTTGCTTGTGGTGTTGACAGAATGCCGTCCAGAGGACAAGGAAGAGGCCAGACTCCTGCAGCGTGTTCTAGTGAGGAACAGGACAGTGGCTAGGGAGGCATATGGTAGGAGCTAAGCCACATGATTTAGGGGTTTGCCTAGACATTCGGCAGGAGTAATACAGAGGGGACTAAGGAGGACCCGTGGCTTAAGGAATTCCGTCGACTTGGCACACCAGCTTTCAATGGCAAAAGCAAGCCTGAAGATTGTGAGGCATGGCTGCTAGAGATTGAGAAGATCCTGGAAGGTATGGAGTGCCCAGTTGAGAAATGGGTCAGATTGACTACCTTTCAGTTCAAGGGAGAGGCTGACCAATGGTGGAGATCTATGCACCGAAATATTTCCCAGAGCATTAGAGGGATCGGCTTGACAGAGAATTCAGGAACTTGAAGCAAGGTAGCATGACAGTGGTTGAGTATGAGGCGGCTTTCATCAGGCTAGAGCAATTCTCACAGACATTTGATACCAAGAAACACCGAGCCAAGAGATTTATGGAGGGATTGAGCCCAACACTCTGATCGAGAGTTCTTGGTTACCAATGTCCCATCTTGGTGAATGTAATGGAATTGGTAGCCCATTTTGAGGAGGATCACAAGCTGTTCTTAGAAGAATACCCCAAAGGCAAGGGGAAGAAGTTCGCTCCACGATCTTCTAATTTAGGAGGATAGCGATCTAGCAGTTCTAGGAGCTCTGGAAAGAAAAGGAAGGAGTGTTCTGAGTCTGTGGTGAGAGGAGGTAGTGCTGGATACAGTCAGGTTGGTTTGAGTAGCAGCATGGGAAATAGGAAAGCTTGTTTTGTCTATGGCCGTACAGGGTATGTGGTAGCACAGTGTTATCACCGATAGAGGAACCTAACGCAAATGACCTGTTACAGTTGTAGGAAGATTGGACATGTTTAGCACAATTGCCCTGATCCTACAAAGCCTGCTAGGAATGCACCTCACTAGCCAACCACGGGACGGGTATTTACCATAGTTGCTCCTGATGCTGGTCCTTCGGCAGACGTTATAGAGGGTAAGGAGCAATAGAGTGTTATGTAGTTTGATCTCTGTCTTTCATGTATTGTTGTAGCTGGTACTATTTTCCTATGATGTTGATGAATATTATTATGTGATAATTAGGTTCTTTCCTTGTGGCTGACCGCATTGTTAGAGTTTTGTTTGACTCAAAGTGTTCATTTTCTTTTATCTCTAGGTCATTTTCTACTGAGATTGGTGATCGACCAGCTAGATTGGCTTCCATCTTGATGTGGTGACCCCACTAGGAGAGTACAGCCTAGTGTGGAGATATTTGCTGTCAGTTGGTGTGAGATTGGGAGATCAAGACTTCAAGGCCAGCTCGATAATCATCGATATGACAGAATATGATGTCATCCAAGGGATGGACTGGTTGGCACAGTATTCTGCTATGATTGACTGTGCTAAAAGGAGGGTGATGGCAGAATGTCCAGGTTGGGGATGGTGTGCGGTGAGAGGGACCAAACCAGGAGAACAGAAGAAGATAATCTCTGCAATCAAAGCCTACCGCCACATATCTAGAGGCTGTATGGGATACTTAGCTAGTGTGATAGTGTCTTCTTCTTCTGTTATGAGGATATAGGATATATTAGTCATCCGAGAGATCCAGATTGATCTGGTGCTAGGATCTAGCTCTATTTCGAAGACTCATTACATGATGGCACCAATAGAATTGTGGGAGCTTAGGAGTCAGCTTCAGGAGTTGTTGGATAGAGAATTCGTCAGACCAAGTGTGTCACCTTGGGGTGCATCAATTCTATTCGTTAAAAAGGATGGTTCGCTCCATCTCTGCATAGATTACAGGATGTTGAACCAGATCACCATCAAGAACAAGTACTCTCTGCCCAGGATAGATGATTTATTTGATCAGCTGCAGGAAGCTTCAATCTTTTTGAAGATTGATCTGAGATCAGCATATCACCAATTGCAGATTTGGGAATCCGATGTGCAGAAGATAGCCTTCTGTACCTGATATGGCCATTGTGAGTTCTTTGTTATACCATTTGGGCTAACGAATGCACCTGCTACTTTTATGGGCCTGATGAACAGAGTATTCAGGCCTTACTTGGACCAGTTCATGGTGATATTTGTTGATGATGTGTTAGTGTAATCCCCAGACTATGAGACACATCAGATGCATTTGAGGACTATGTTAGAGACCCTGAGACAACATCAACTCTATGCGAAGTTCTCGAAATGCGAGTTCTACCTGGAAGAGGTCACATTTCTTGGTGACATCATTTCTAGTGAGGGAATCAAGGTAGATCCAGCCAACGTTGAGGTAGTCAGCAGTTGAGATAGGCCTAGAACTGTCACAAAGGTCAGAAGTTTCTTGCACTTGGTAGGATATTACAGGAGGTTCATATAGGATTTCTCCATGATAGCAGCACCTTTGACTAGGTTAACACATAAAGATGTTCCATTTGTCTAGGACTAGCAATGCGAAGAGAGTTTCAACGAGTTGAAGGCTCGTCTGGTCACATCTCCAGTATTGATCCTATTCTCTAGGAGTGGAGGTTTTGTAGTTTATTGTGATGCTTGCGGGATAATGTTGGGGTGTGTATTGATGTAGCATGGCAGAGTGGTGGCGTCTGCTTCATGCCAATTGAAGAATCATGAAAGGAACTACCCGACTCATGATCTGGAGATGGTAGTAGTGGTCTTTTCTTTGAAAATCTTGAGACATTACCTATATGGTGAGCAGTTCAAGGTATTCATAGATCATCAGAGTTTGAAATACATCTTCAACCAAAAAGACTTGAATCTGAGGCAACGAAGATGGATAAAATACCACATGGACTATGACTTTAGCCTGTCTTACAATCCTGGAAAGGCTAATATAGTCGTAGATGCCTTGAGCAAGCATACTCACATGATGGCCAGTCTAATGATCAAGGAATGGCACATGCTGGTGGAGCTGGTGGAGTGCAAACCGTGGAGACAGTCTCAAGGACCAGCTAGAGTTTGGGTAGCGAATTTGTCTATCCGCCCAAGATTGTTAGAGGCAATTGTGGCTACTCAGCGAATGGATCCTTTTGTGCAAGATATCTGGACCAAGTTAGAGGTAGGAGGAGTGCCTCACTTCTCTATTGGCGTGGATGGAGGACTTACATACGACCTACGTCTATATGTGCCTCAGGTGGAGAAAGTGAAAAGAAAATTGCTAGATGAAGCTCACAGGTCTAGATACACTGTTCATCCGAGAAGCACCAAGATGTACAAAGATTTGTAAAAGAACTTCTGGTGGCTTGGAATGAAGAAAGAGATTGCTGAGCATGTGATGAGATGTACAACCTGCCAGATGATCAAGATTGAGCACTAGAAGCCCGAAGGAATGTTGCAACCTCTGGACATTCCAGTCTAGAAATGGGAGCATGTATCTATGGACTTTGTGACAGGTCTACCTAGGATAAGGAGAAAGAATGATGCAATTTGGGTGATCGTAGATTGACTCACGAAGTTAGCGCACTTTTTGCTGATAAAGGTGAATCTTCCTTTATTATAGCTGGCAGACCTATATGTTGCTGAGATAGTCCAATTACATGGTGTACCAGTGTTGATTGTTTCTGACAGAGACACCAGGTTTACGTTAGGGTTCTGGGGAGCATTATAGGAGGCCTTTGGCACTATTTTGAATTTCAGCACGGCCTTCCATCCTCAGAAGGACAGACAAACTGAGAGGGCTATTGAGACTTTGGAGGATATGTTGAGGGCATGTACTCTGGGCTTCAGAGGAAGTTGGGAAGAACACTTGCCATTGATTGATTTTGCCTACAATAACAGTTATCACTCTAGCATTGGTATGGCACCATACGAGGCACTGTATGGGAGACCTTGCAGGACAATGACTTGTTGGGATGAAGTAGGTGAGAGATGGCTCATGGGCTCGAAGATTGTGCAGCAGTATGCAGATAGAGTGGATCTAATCAGAAAGAGATTGGCAATGGCACAGAGCAAGCAGAAAAGTTATGTTGATCAGAGGTGCAGACTTTTGGAATTCGAAGTGGGAGACTTCGTTTTCCTAAAGGTGTCACCAACCAAATGTTTAGCAAGGTTTGGGATGTGGGGAAAGTTGAGTCGTCACTATATTGGACCCTATAGAATCTCTAAGAGGGTTGGGAAAGCTGCCTATAGGTTGGATCTACCTTCAAAGCTTTCAGACGTGCATAATGTGCTCCACGTCTCGATGCTAAGAAAGTGTCTAGCCAATGCTTCCTAAGTGATTCTAGTTCAGCCAAGAGAGCTACAGGAAGACTTGTCCATGGTGGAGGATGCTGTGCAGATACTTGATAGGAAGGAACAGGTCCTCAGGCACAAAGTAATTCCCCTTGTGCTTGTTCAGTGGCAGCACTATGGCACGGAGGAAGCTACTTGAGAGCGAGAGGTGGACATGCAGTCCCTGTACCCCCACTTGTTTTCTTAGCAGCGAATTTCGAAACGAAATTCATTTAAGGGGGGTAGGATGTAATATCTAGGGTTGTAATTTGAGATAACATGTATTTTGATATTGAGATCTATATGAGAAATTACACCCTAGCGTTTGTTTTCTCAATGATTATGGGAATGTGTGCTTATGTTTGTTTAGTTTGCTGGTGATTTGAGTGGCTGGAGCCCTTATCTTCTCTCTCTATATCCTAGAAAAAGGGTCAAGTGGAAATTGGTGGCAAGAATTGGTGGCGAGAATTGGTGGTAGAAATTCGTGGTGAGAATTGGTGATGAGAACTGTAGGCGAAATGCCTGAACAGTAAGATGTCAGAAAAACCGTAAATGTTGCCTAACACCTCTGCCATAGATTTTCTACCAAACCAGCCATCATGCTAGCGCTTGACACACTACCACCCTGACTACTTCACCTGGCTCATGACTCTTAGGTGTATAAAACACCCCTTTCGCCAGCTAGTGTGAGGGACAGAGAGAGGGAGAGACGAGGGACATAGAGTGAGAGTGGGAGAGAAGAGAAGAGAGAGAGTTGTGAGGGGAAAGGACGAGCCGTTAACCATCGGGGCCTCATTGCCGCCGGAGAGCACGTGACACCGGCGAGGTGCTCACGCCAGGAGAGGGTCGTCAAAGCTCGCCGGAAAATTGAGGAAAGTCGGTGAACTCAAACAATACACGTTTCTCTTCCTCTTTTAATTCCTAGAAAGCATGCCTAAGTGTATTTGATGTGGTAAATATCATGGAAGCATGAAAACAAGGAAAATATATGAGGAAAGTTGATTTATGATTTTTTTATGGATTTATATGTGGTATTTTGTGAAATTTCCATGATCTCTGGAAAATGGATAGAAATCATGTTAATCTAGTGTTTTGATGGTGTTAAATGATGTCCACGCATGCTCTAGATGTTCTTGAATGATCTCTGTATTTTTCATGAATTATTGTGGATTTTATGGTGATTTTATGAATTTACAATTGATGGGTTCTGTCTGGTTTTCTGCACTGATCCTATAAACGTCAAGCAGAAATTCCTAGTGGAATTTCCTTGTGGAAATCACTAGCGGATCCTACTAGTGAAAATGGCCAGCAGATCTAGGTGATAGTTTCGACTAGCGGAAATGAACGGTGAAACCTGTGTTTTTTAGTAATTCAAAAATGGTTGAGTGGAGGTGTTTTGATTTAAAATGTGGAATATACCTGTAAGCACATGAATAATGCACGGAAATAAATGATGAGATGGTTTATGTGGAACTAAAGTTTTGATAATGTTTTCCATGAAACGATAAAACATTACATATATGGAATTGTGTAGAAAATGCATGTGGAATAAGGATTTCCTAAATTAAGTAGGAAATGCCTAGAAATGAATATGGAATGGTAAATGGATGAATAATATGATCATGGTTAGTGAGAACCATGAATATAAAAATAAGTGATTGAGAATAACTTTTTAATGATGATTTTGAAAAGAGATTTAAAAGAGTTTTTAAAGGAAGCTACATAAGTTTTAAATGATTTGCCGAGATTTGTAGGAACCACATAAGAGCCGATTGGCTATACCGACAAGGGGTAGTGAGACCTCTAAGTAGTCTGGGATGAGCCTATGTTGTGGTTGCCGAGATTGGTCCGAGGAGTGAGCCTCGTGACTATGTGTGTTGTAGTACTGTAGGGCTTGAGAGATGATAACCCAAGGATCCCTCAGTGCAGGTGTTGGTTGGGTTTGGAGTTAGAGTCCCCAAGTACTCGGGCACCCAAAGGCGTCATAGAGTAGACGCACTTTATGCTTGTACCAGTGAGGGTATGCTACTTTGAGGCTGTAGCTGGGGCGGTCGAACTCCTGCGTAGGGTGGTTCACCGCGGCATTGCAGTGTGGATGGGGATGGAGCCTTGCCAACTGCATGAAACCAGGTCGATCACCTGTGGCCACGGTGATATGGCATGTTTTTGAGACAGATTGAGATTTGTGTGTTTGCTAGTTTCCAACCTTGTTTTGTGAATGAGATGATTTGTGCTTTGGGCTGGATGCTAGGTGAGAAATTGGCTTCCTGAAATGCATTAAGTGATTTGGAAATGTGTATGAGATTTTAAAAAGAAAATGTTAAAAGATTTTTGAATAGTCATGATTTACAAATTTTTTCCCTGATTGCATGTATTGACTTTTCGAGAATCGTGTTTTCTTTGTGACTTTGTTAATGGTTTAAGTTTGCTATTTAGTGTGTGAGTTTTGGAGCACGTACAGGGTGACATTGATGTCACTCATGCGTGGCTTTAAATTGTTCTTCAAGTTCTTAGCTAGAGGTATAGCCTTGTTCTAGTGCAAATTTTTAGAGTTACTCACGCACACATAGGTCTGGGTTATGTTTTGAAATTATTTAATTGATACTTTTCTAAATTAGATTTAAATAAATTATTTGGGTAGTTTCTATACTATTGTGTAGCACTAGGGCGTTACAGAAATGTTATGGCACCATGACATTAGGCGACAACTATCTTGGCATATCTCTCTCAAATAATTTGTCATCCCGAGCCTTAATATGACATATGGGATATTTATCAATATTATCGTAATTTTTCCCATAATTATTTTGTTTTCTATAATTTTCCAACACTTAAATTTATGTTCCTATCATATAAATCATCATAAATATTAATTAATTCCAGAAAATTATGGAAATTTAGATGACTTGATACATATGATTACTTATCTTTATTTTTACCATAAATGAGATTTTTATGATAAGTTATCACATTTTAATGTTATAAATATATTTAATTCAAGATAATTTCTAAAAATAAAAAAAAAATCCAAATATCCAGATGAATGCCAATCTATTTTAAATCATATAAAACATTGATTTTAACAAATATTATTGTAATTTTAAAGATTTAAAATTTTCAAATTCGATTTACTTAACATTTTGGGTTTAAATTGAATTTGGAATTTATTTAAATTTATTTGCATTACAAAGATAATTTCAATAGCAGATTTGATTGTTGTTTGCAAATCGATTCATAAGAGGATTTTTTGGGATCTTAATTTTCAATTTTTTTCCTTTTTAGTTGCTTTATGCTAGTAGTAGCGACAACTGGCCAACGAGGTAGGTATCCTTGCTAGTTGGGTGTTGATTCAATGCGTGCATCAAATACAGGATCTATAGCCTCATCGCCTATACGGGGCGACGACGTGATGATCCTATTGCCATGCATATCGGAGATGAGATCTAGAAAGAGGCTTTTTTACTATTTTAACGAGTTTGATCCTGACCATTGATCCTCCACTTATCATTGATGAGATCTGGTGACCCAAAACTCTAAAAATAGACTCCCTAGGTCAAGAGTTTGAGAGCAGGCACATTTAAAACCCTAAGAAGATAGTAAAAAGCCAAGAGATCCTGAGAGAGAGAGAGAGAGAGGGCCTTGAGCCCCCTCCTCCTGGTCCATCTCCCCATGAGAGATATCCTACATTCGAGAGATCCAAGCCATTTGAAGCCATAACATGTCTCCAGAGCTTCATCAGTTCTCCACTTTCTCAACCCACTCCACAGCGCACAAGGGTGAAAATGAATGTCTTTCTCTTATGCATTTTTATTTACATAATCCATTGCATGTTATAATATAGCCCATGACATATGCATGTGAGAACAACTCCCAGTTAGTTTTGAATTCATTTATTTATGTTATTTGCTTTTTTTATGTTATTTGCTTTTTTTATGTTGTTGTTTACTACAACTAGAACTAATCTAGATGCATTTTCTTGTTATTTATTTTGAAGGGAAGGAAGAACACATAGCACGAGGATGCCGTTGGATGATATTCTACTGCCAATCTAGTGAACTAGGAATCCACATCAACCACAATCCATCTCCTATAGGCATCTTGTAAGCTGACATCATCAGTGAAAGACAAGTGGTGATCACAACAAAAGGTGTCAACAATAGTGGAAACGCCGACATCTACATCAACACCTGAAATCCACATCCACAGAAACTGCCGATCTCGGTGGGATTGGTTTAAGCCAACCCTTGTGCAATGTAAGTATCCTTCCTTCTTTTTTATTTGTTTTCATTTATTTTTAGACTTAGGTGTGGTTTTCAGGTCAGGAAGTTGTGCACTTAGGGTTTCATGATGGCTAGACCTATTTATCAATTTTTTCAAGAAATAGGAAGTATGTGCCCATAGTCGCCATTGTATACAGCATTGAGTTTTGTTGCTACATAAAGCAGTGACGTAAATAAGTACCGGTTTGGTCAGTGTCAAGGTTTGGATTTCATTTTCTTGTAGGCCTTTGATCTTTTTACTGTCTATGCTATTTTTCTCTTAGGCCTATAATAGTGATATAAATAAATAAAATGGATAAATATCTTGTTCACTTGTATTTTAGCTTTTTTTAAAACAATTTTTAGGTTTGCTTTTCGTCCACCATTAGGGTGGAAACTATTGGTTTACAATAATGATAGAAATTCCTTAAGAGAAACATCATTCTAGTTATGAACAATCAGATCGAGTGAACCAGGCCAGCGCAAGTTGCTCTCCCATGTCCTGTTTGGTTACTATTGCTAGATTGAGAACTTAAGGTGTCCTAAGGTGTTATTATTGACTTCTCTCTTCTCTATGAGTTGATAATAAACCTTAGTAGATACTTCATACTTTATTGTTTTCTATTTATTTACTATTTTGTGGATTGCTAGGACTAACACAAAGGATAGAATCATGGGTTGGGGGCCCCTTTATAGTGTAACAAACCCACAACCTAGGCCTCCTTTGTAGACCTCATAAAGGTCTAAGGATACACTACAAGAAAAATTGGATTTTGCAAGGACAAAAAGCAAGGACTTAGCGAGGAAGTGTCCTCGTAATGATATAACGAGGACATATAGTGGGAATTTTGCGTGGAAATTACCTCGCAATAATATAGCGAGTTCTTTGTGAGGATTTTTTCTCGCAATGTCCTCACTTTTTAATTAGCAAGTACATAGCAAGGAAATGTCCTCGTTAAAGTCCTCGCTAATTTAGGTATAAAATACCCTAACACGGGATTTTTTCTCACAATGTCCTCACTTTTTAATTAGCAAGTGCATAGTAGGAAATGTCCTCGTTATAGTCCTCGCTAATTTAGGTATAAAATACCCTAACACGGGTCATTTTGCCCCTTTCTCTCTTTCCCTAAATTCAGTCATCAGCCTCTTCTCCTCGTCCTCCTCTGCCTTCTCGACGGTGCTTCGACCTTCTACACTACCTCTGCAGCACCTCCTTGATAGTACGTCCTCCGACATCGTCCTCCTCCTCCTCTACCTCACTCATCCGCCTCTCCTCCTTGTCTGTCACTCGTCCTCCTCTGCCTCCTCGATGGTGCTCCGACCTTCTACACCACCTCCACAGTGCCTCCTCGATAGTGCATCACTTTTGTTCCTTATCTTGCAAGCTTACCATGTAATGCACTAACATGCTCACTTTTGAGATTCTTCCATTGTTAGTTGCTGCAAATGGATTTCTTCAGTATGCTTTCAAATGTCATATTCTAAACTCATAATGGTCTTTTGTTTTTGAAATATGTGGAGGTTGCCTTCCAAACTGAAAATATCATCAACATGACCAACAAGTATCAGTATCAATTGTCAATATTCCAAACTGAAAATGGCAAGGCGATTCCCAAAATTATGAAGAAAATTGATGTATTTAAATTACAATAGAACCTTGTGGGAGGTAGGAACTACATGCTCAGATTGGATAAACATAATACACTGTAACTCTATAACAAATTTTATTAACAACTTTCTAGACTGTATCAATCAGTTCACGAGATAATAAAGAGTCGCAGAGTGTAGCCACAATCATGGTTAAACAACTGGTTACAAAATCATAAAACATTAACTTTGCAATTGAAAACGCAATGATAAGTGAAGTAGACAAGCTATTAATTGTTAGTGAATGATAAGAACAATTTCTAAAGGAAAATCAGTGCAGTTTAGATCTTGAGAAGGACGAATACATGTAGTATTTGTATAGTACATCCAAGAACTTGACTGGTAAATCTTCTGTGGTCCTTGCTAAGGGGATCTGACCAGGCTCCCTTACATTTGTGAAAAATGCTAACCTCCCATCTTTTGTGCATCCCATCTTTCTCATAACATGTATAAAATTTCGATTCAAGAGAGTAAAATTTGAGTTAGTCATCAATGTATATTCTTTCAAGAAACCTCGTAGCAAGAATAAACTAGATATTGTGTTGATCTAAGCTTAGAAATGAAGAGATGTGAAAGAAAGAAAGAAAAAAGTAGGAGGGGAAAGATTTAGAGCATAGAATGACATTCACAGCCCCACAATAACCCACCGAAATAGAGCAAAATGGCTTGTATCAGTTCAACCATGAATTTATACATGAAAAATATTATATGCTGACCTACACACCAACATGTCATTGGCATGCCACCACATTAACAGACCAGGATAATGAATTCTGACTTGGAGTTTTGTTCCAGATTAGTAGAATCCCTATACACATAGGTGACCAAAAGTTTTAAAATTATGCCACCAAACTACATCTATGTGGGTCACAAAACATCTAAGTGAAATGCTCAGTCCCTAGTCTTTTTAGAGGTCCATATGCCATTCCTCCAAAACAAGTTAAAGCAATTAACAATTAAATAAATAATTCCCTTGGGAACAGTAATGATTCATATGACCCACCCTAATTTTAAGATTTTCCCTTGGCAAAAGTTGATGACTGATTTGTGAATTTGTTTTTTTTCTCTTTTGGTGGTATTTAAGCTTTAGGTGGCAATGAAAAATAGATGTATTGGTAGATTTCTTCAACTTCTGTATAAGTAGAAATTAAGGATTATAGCTAAAAAGAAAGAATGGAAAACTATAAGCAAACAACTCAGGAAATTGATTTGGCATGGCTTCTTCTTCTTTTTCCTTGACAATCACAACTCATTGTTCTCTATTTCCTGATTGTATCCTTCAGTTCTTAGTTCTTGCTCCATGTCCATGGAGAAGTCTGAAAATCTTTTACTCTCAGATCCGACACTCCGCTGCAAGTTGGTTGGCAGTCTAGTGCATCTCACAATCATCCGCCCAGATATTTCCTTTGTAGTGCAACAAGTAAGTCAGTTCATGGCTTCTCCTAGATATTTACACATAACCACAGTTAAGAGAATCATCTATTATATTAAAGGCACTTCCATGCGTGGTTTTCTCTTTCCAATTGGTGCTAGGTTGCAGCTTAGTGCCTATAGTGACATAGATTAATGGCATAGTTCGAAGGGACTTCTTTAAAGTTTAAAAAGCTAGGCTTTGAAGAGAAAAAAATGGCATAGTTCCAAAATCAACGTCTATGAATTTTGCCTATACATTTATAATCTTAACATCTTCTTCTCATTGGCAAAGCATTTCAACTTCTTTTTTAATCTTTGATGTAATGTCAATACAACCCCCATATGGAACTGCCATAAAAGGAAACATATTTAGTAAACATAATAAACATAAATTAGAATTGTTATTTTTATTTTACTCCTTCATCCTTTTATAAACATATTTAGTTGTAAAGAAACTCCTTATCCTTAGTTTACTGAATATTTAGACTTAATTGAAGAAACTCTATCATTGTCATGACTATTTTAATTATTTCTCGACTTTGAAAGTTGAAGAAGTTCAACTACATGAGTTTCTTATCATTTCTTTCGTTTGTAGAGTGAAATGTCTTCTCATCGTGATTGGATGTATACACGAATCATGGATAGAAAAGTGTGTATGAGTTTTTTGAATGGGGTTTAGGAGTTTGTGGAATTTGCATATAATCAAGGGTCGAGTATTGTGGAAAGGGATGGAAGGATTATATATCCTTGTAAAAAATGTACACTATTGAGAAAACAATAGAGAAGGGATGTTGAAATACATTTATGTAAGAAAGGATTTGTGGAAAAATACAAGTGTTGGTTTAAACATAGGAAGGCCTTTCAAAGCTATGGGAAAGTTACTCCTGTTAGTATGGATCCCATTGTGGACATGGTGATGGACGTGGCAGGTCCCGATTTTGATGTGTCTACTGATGAAGAGCCACATGGTGAATCTCAAGAGTTTTATGAGTTGTTAAGAAAGGTGAAGAAGCCATTATGGCTAGGTTGCAAGAATTACATAAAGTTATCAGTAGTGTCTGAGTTATTGGCATTGAAGATCAACTACAACATGACAGATAGTTGTTTTGATGCTATGATAGGTAAAATCAAGAAAATGTTGTCAGAGAATCATGAATTGCTGAAGAACTACTACGAGACGAAGAAGATGATGAGAAAGATGGGGTTGGCAGATGTGAAGATTGATGCTTGTTCAAAACATCATATCTTGTACTACAAGGAACACGAAGATAAATTAGAGTGTCCAGAATGTCACGAGCCCAGTTACAAAAGTGATTCAAAGACACATGTACCTTAGAAGGTGCTTCGTTATTTTCCTCTAGCACCAAGACTGAAGAGGTTGTACTATTATAGAGAGACTGCAAAAGATATGACATGGCATGCAGATCATATACAAAATTCTGATATGGAGCATCCTTCTGATACTAAGTGTTGGCAAGTCCTGAAGGAGTCGTTTCTATCATTTGCTTTTGAAAACCGTAATGTCGTTGTTGGTCTTTCTAGTGATGGATTCAATCCACATGGTAGAGGAAAATATTACTCTTGTTGGCCTGTTATGATCACACATACAATCTACCTCCTTCTATGTGTAATAAGAGGCCGTACATGTTTTTGTCTTTGCTTATTCCTGGTC
>JAMKQA010062494.1:0-25072 GCA_024699735.1 Posidonia australis
ATCCCAAATCACAAGCAGATGCACAGAAAGCCAACCACAACCCCACACAACCAAGAAACAATAGATTACCCATTAATAAACCATTATACACAATATTGTAAATAATTACATGGTTTACAATAAAATGGGTAATCAGGCCCAGATGTCACACCTCTAGAGATGTCGAGGACGTGTCCTTGGTTGTGGTTGCTAAGTTTGCAGTCTGGGGTAGGAGCCTCGAGACTGTGGTGGTACTGTAGGACCTGGGGTATGAGAGACCCGGACTAACCTCAGTGCCGGTGCTGGACGGGTCTGGGGTTAGAGTCCCCAGGTGCTCGGGCACCAGGGCGTCCCTAGGACGCACTACGTGCTTGTACCAGTGAAGGTACATTTTGAGGCTGCGGCCGGGGCAGTTGAACTCCAGCGCGGGGTGGTTCACCGCGGCACTGCAGTGTGGGTGTGGTGACATGGAATCCTCACCAGCTGCTTGTAGTCAGGTCGATCGCCTGTGGTCAGGGTGATGCGACCAGTTTTGGAATGGAAAAGTGTGGATTTGTGTGTGGACTAGTTCCTAGCCCAGAATTGTGATAAGTTGTGTTAATGGTTTTAAATGATGTTTTGAGCTAGGAAACTAGATGAAGTGTTTTACTTCTCCTGTATTGAATACAAAGGTTTATGAACGAGCATGAGGTTTTGAAAGAAAAGAAAAGAAATTTTGAAATGCCACTGTTTCCCAAGTTTTTCTAATTGAATATGTGGTTTTGGCAATGGTGGTTTTTTCTGACAGTGTTTTTCGTGGGCTTTAGCGCTGTTTTTGGGGCGCATACTGGGTGACATTTCTGTCACTCACGCGTGTTTTCCTTGTCCCCTCTGTTTCAGGTGCTCAGGTGTAGGAGCAATCTAGTCTGGTGCATCTTTTCGAACCATGTTTGCCGCATACAGGTCTGAGTAGTTAGCTTTATTTATTTAATTCTATTATTTAGATTCTTTTAGCTACTCTTAGGTAGTTCTTGTACTGTTGTGTAGCACCGGGGTGTTACAGGTGCCCACAGAGAAGATGGCTTCAACATTTGGATTGTTTGGATTGTGGATTTTATTATACTTTGTGATTATGGTTGCTGATAATAGGATGTCTTGTTAGATGGCATCCAAGTTGTATACTTTAGAGGTTCATCATGGTGGTTACTCATTAATGAATGAAAGCAGAAAGAAGAAGCACGTTGGATGAAAGCTAGAAGAGTTGTTTGGGTGGCTACTGAAGAAGATCGAGAAGCTCGAGAAGTCACTGTGGTATTGATTGTGCTCATTCTCAGGTTGAACGTCATTGATAATAGAAAGAATGAAGAGGAATATACGATAGTAACTACACTTTTTGGAGAGAAAGAGGAAAGGAGGAAGAAGAAGGGAGGAAGGAATAAGGAGGAACAATAACGTAAAGGGAAACGTTGTCCTAAATTTCAATTCATTAAGTAATATCCTAACAAAAGAATGTAAATGATAGATGGACATAGTTCGAGAATGAAATTGATAGGTTTTGAAGTTCAGGAGGGTAAGTTGCATGTCTAAATGCAATTCGAAACACCATCCTTATTAAATTTAAATTTTCCAAGAAAATTTAATCTAAACTTAATGTAATTAAAACAATTGATTCTTCGTACTTAGTGTCACGTTAGTGACAGTCCAAATCATCCTAATTAAAAGTTCATTACATGGTATTCCTTCGTTCCTTAATGAAATTAGACTAATTTTTTGCAAAATTACTTTAGTTATGCTAAATTAACTTTATAACATTTTAAAACCAACAAAACATGTTCCTTAATAGCATGGAGAACAAAACACAAAACTATGACATAGAGGTCCAATTTATCATTAAATGTAATTTGCAAAATAATAATTAATTTTTCAATAGAAAAATTAGCAAAAATTACATTGACATGATAATATTTTAGATTATTAAATTCCAAAATTTCAACCTTAATAATCCTAAAACAATCTCTGTAAAAGTATATCATCATTGAAGCACAAGATTAAGGATTGAAGTAATTAAAATAAACAATAGTAATTTATTCTAATTTAAGCTTAAAATGGATTCTGGAATAAACAAATACTGATATGCAAAATCACATACTTTCACACACGTAAACATAAAAGGTAAACTATATGAAGTTTTTGTTAATTATAGAAAAATCATAAGTAATAAACAAAAAACATAGGGGTGAACATGCAATTTTATTTAAAAATAATTATTATTATATTATAATCTGGTTGGGCAAGCGGATTTGCCTTAGATCTACTTGCCCAACGTGGGCAAGAAATCCTAATGGGCTTCACACACATGTAGGGGGAGGGTGGCAACGCCATTGCCACGACTGTTGTGCTGCTAGCAATGCCTACACAGCCTACTGGTTGCATGGGCCCGAAGTTGTAGGCTACAGTGTAGCTGGTGTCGCCTGTAGAGGGCTACCATTGCAGGCCGTAGCAACCACTACTACTGTTAGACATGGTTGTTATGGCCAGTGGCCTACAACTGTCGTGTGGCATAGGCACTTGTTGTTGTTGTTGCGAGCAATCGTCATGAGGCGTAGCTACTTATTGTACCCATTGCACGCTGGAGCCAGCACCACCATAACCTTCTATGCTCACCAATGTGAGCATGGCATTGTCATCAGATTCAATGGTCATCCGATCCTATCATCCGACAATTTATGCGAGCACAATGGAAAAATCGCCTCAAATGTGTACAAAACAAAATCGTATCTACAAAATCTTTACGAAAATGCAATCCAACAAAAAAATATTGATATAATAACAAAAACACAACTCCAATGCTACTTGATAGACCTTATAGTACTTACCTGTGGTTGCCATGTCATTAATTGTTGATATGGAAGCATTTGTTTGATCACCGCAACAACTACCTCTACTCCTATGGAGAGAGTTTCTTATGTGCAACAAGAAATGATAGAGTTTCCAGTATAGTTATTATGTTGAAACTCTAGATATGAGATGAATTTTTTTATCACACTTTATATCTATGTTACAATATCTCACAAGTATCACTTAACATAATATGGTCTCACAATTAGGCTAGCCCATTTAGTTAATTAAGTTGCATCAGGTTGAAACTTAGAACTTTGGATTTAAAACATGAGTTATATATTCTGTCGAATATTGTTCTAGCCAAGGTTGTATGTCTTTTTTTAGCCCTAGCTCGAGAGAAAAACATCCCATGCTTTCTCGGCCTCTTCTTCAATCTTGGCAACATCATTAGAGGTAGCAAAAGCAAGAGTCATCCTTCTTGCCATTGACATGACTCTACAAAAGGGAAGGAGAGTCATTGTCATAGAAAGTGATTTGAAAACTTTGGTAAAAATCCTAAATACAATGATGAAACTAGGATCTACAATGTCTTTCATTTGATTCCTACTTGTGCTTTCCATTTCAATGCAACTGGACAACTAATTTTCTTACCCAAGAAGCTCCTACCTCTTTGTCTTTTATTTCGTACATTGGTCCACCGGACCACTCATGCCTTACCTCTTATTTAGAGATTGAGAATTTATCACATAAAAAAGAAGGGCGTTATCTTTTAGAAAAACTTTGTTTTATGTATTTATTAACAAAGTGTAAAAGTTGAAGGACAATATAAATTATCTATCCTTGAGAAATCCAATTTTTATATACTTTTATTATCATATAAATTTTTTAAAACTTTAATACTATTATGCAAAGTCACAAAACAAAGCCATAAGCACCAACATCCCAAATTCTTTCTCCAAACCCAACACAAAATCTCAAACTCCTTCTCAACTAGCACCCCAAACTGCAGCCATCCCATCCGACCATCCCTCCACCTTCGTCCCAAACGACCTCGTCAGCTCACTAGTGACTAGTCTCGAGTCTTTGACTCATCGTTTCTATCTCTAACTCTCTAGCAATGGTTCTATTCGACGTTCAGTCTTCATTTCCGTTAACTTCAAAGTTGATGATATTTGTAACTTGGCAAAAAAATTTATCCCTAAGACTTTACAAATCAAGAGGTACGACACTTAAGTTACCAATTACGTCATTATGAGAAGAATCTATCTTATGATCCTTAATTTGAAAAATTGATGACATTTTCTCAACTTTGTTGAGTGATAGTGAAAAGAATTCAAAGATCTATCCTCTAATAGATAAATTGATCCGTCTTGTATTAACTCTCCCTCTTTCAACTGTAACCACTAAACAAGCATTCTCGACTATGAAGTTTTTTAAAACCTGACTTCATAACAAAATGGAAGATATGTGTTTTATAGATTGTTTGTTGTTTATATTAAAAAAATTGTTAAGAACGTTAGTACTATTACCGTAATTGAAGATTTCATTGATGTGATTAAGCAAAGGACTCAACTTTGATGAAAGTCGAAGTTAGTTAAAATTTATGATTTTTATTTTTTATAAATATCCATGTTTCTAACATTATGGATATACTTTTGAATATTTTATCAAATACTATATTTTCTTTTTAGGTTTGTTTTTGTAAATATCTATGTTTTCTAACAATTGGATGTATTTTTGGCTACTTCATAAATACTAAAACTATCTTTTGGGGACTTTTTTTTAAATATCTATGTCTTATTAGATATATTTTTAGATATTTTATAGAAAAAGAGAAAGACTGACACGTATTGTTTGTAAAAGTCATTCTTATTTTTCTAATAATTTTTTATTATATTTAAGAAATATATATGATGTAAAGTACTGTCAGTCCTCTTTGTTTAATTCCAAACTCCAGATTGCATGCTTAAATGGAAACAAAAAATGCACAAAATAACTGGACGATCCATTACTTGTACTCACCTTGATTTGGCCTCGTCCGTGCAGCAGCTTCCGACCCTGTCGATTTCATTTCTGATACTGTCCCTCTCTTTTAGTAGTTTAACTCGTGTTGATTGATGCCTGAGGGAGGGACAGTGGTAGACTGCAGAGGCATGTTTGGAGTGGAGATGATCGACCAGTAATAGCTGAGATTGTGGTTGGGTGTCGTTTCGACAAGGTCACGGTTAGCTGACAAGATGGATCAATTGATTAATTACGTGGTATCTGGGGAGAGAAAATATTTAAGACCGAACTAATGCAAGAATAAAACTTCCAGGCCTATACTTCCACGTAAACGGAGTTACTTTTTGGGTTCGTCTCTGCCGTGCCTTTGTCACATGTATATATAATGCTAACTAGCTTGTACATGTGAATTGTCGGCATCATAATTTCGGTACAAGCACCAAATATCGTCCAAAAAAACTGGCAGTAGCATATGAGGGCTACATCAGGTTGATAGGAATCAAATCCTGCATAATGGTGTCCTTGAAGAACCAAGCCACATCCTAGAATGTAGCCAGTGAATTATTTGATTGGTGAATTGTTGCTCACAGGGTTTGTGACAATCCATGTGTACGGCCATCAGTTCACTTTTGGGAACACAAGTGACCCCCGGTCGAAAGTCCTTTCAACCTTTTCTTGTTTTCTCTTCTTCTTTATCTTTTTCTTTTGCTTTGGGAAGCAGGGGATGTTCAACTGGTGGCGAAACAATAATCCAGCCTACAAGGACAACGATTGGGATTTTCTTTTCCTTCAAGTGGTGGCATAGTACCGATGATGAATTTCTTTCACCATGCACGGATATATTGTGGGCACCCTCATGTTCTTTTACCCAGCGTCATGCCTACTGCACCAGACAGTAACTATAGGGAAGTGGATTTTTTTTTTCTTTCTGGTGTTATGTTCATAACCATTTTTTTCTTTGGTGGCGAAGAGAATAGTAACGCTTGAGATTGTAATACTGTGTATCACCGTACGATGGAGATTTATTTCTGCAAAAAGTTAATGTAAACTTCTATGTAAATATAACCAACTACTATGGTATAATTGGCCAGAGGAGTGAAACTCACACCTCTCTCCCAAATTCGAATCTCATAGACTATAGAAAATATATATATATATCTATCGATTTAAAAAAAAACTTCTATATAAATATCTGCAATGGGTTCGTTGCGCTCTTTCTCTCTCTCTCTCTCTCTCCCTTGTTTCCTTTCTTCTTCTTGAGTTCTAGTCTTTCATGGTATCAGATGTGACACAATCCTAGATGGACTTCGACGACGCTTCCTCCATGTCGTCATCGACAACCACACCAGAGGTCACGGTCCTCCCTACCAACTTCAATGTCTCTCATCAATATCCGTCGTTGATGAATAAATCGTCGTACCTGTGTTGGAAATCCCAATACTTGGACGTGCTCGCCATCCACAATCTTCTCTACGTTATCTCCTCAGAGTTCATCCTGTCAGAACCCACCTCGTCGCTGCACCCTTCATGGAAGAAAGCCGATCTTCTGGCCCGTTCCTAGATACGTGCAACGATAGCTCCAGTCATGCAAACCATCATCTTGAGTTGCTGCTCGACGCTGGAAAATTGGGAGTTGTTGGCGAAGAGGCTCTCATCGATGTTGAGGATTCACGTTCGTGGTCTTCGGGACAAACTCCAGTTGCTTAAAAAGACAGACACCCAAACCACGGACGAATATCTCCTCCAAGCTAAGGGTGCATTTGGGATGACTACTGAGAATAGCTACTTTTGGCTAATTTGTTAGAAACTAGCTTCCACCAGAAGCGAAGAAAACCCAGCTTCTGGATATACGTTCATTTCCAGAATCTAAAAGTACACAGCTTTTCTCAGAAGCAATGGCTCAGTGGTTTGTTTGGAGTAACTTCTAACATATTTTCAACTTTTGTTAGAATTTAGAGTCTAAAGCTATCTAGAAGCTGAACCAAACACACCCTAAGTCCCTCTCTTAATCTTTAGCTTCTGCAGGCACTCCTATAGCCAACTCCAACCTCATTGATTTCATCGCCGATGGCCTTGGTCTAGAGTTTAAAAACTTCCTCACATTGTTAAACTTCTGGCTGCTGATGAACTTTGACAACTTCTGTGATCTTCTCCTTCAAGACGATCACCTAAAGACTTGGCTCACCTCCCACATGTCCTCCTCTCTTCCTTCTACCACCCTTACTGCACAAACATCTCAGTCCAGTGTTGGAGGTCATGGTGGTCATGGCCGACGTGGCTGTGGACGTAGGTTCTTTTATGGTGGATGTGAATCTTTCAATTCTGGATGTCTTCCATCACTTTTTTTGATTCCATCGTTGGTCGATGCCTCCCACACATCTTGCCAAATCTGCAACTATCCTGGCCACATGAAACGTGTTTGTCTAGAAAGAGGAAATTTTACTTATAATAGTGAATCCATAGTAGAACCTCTTGCTAGTATGTCCATGGCAGATGATCATCCAACTTGGTGTGTTAATTCTGGAGTCAATCAACATATCACTCCTCATCTTACCATCATTTAAAATGCTCAATCGTCAATAGGTACAAAATCGGTTGTTGTGTGTAATGGTTCTTTCCTTCCTGTTCATCACTTTGGTTCCGCTATGTTACCCAATAATCTTTACCTTTTTAATATCCTTCAAGTTCCTTCTTTTACTAAAAATCTTCTTTCAATTTCACATTTTGCAAAAGATAATCATTGCTATTTTAATCTTAATGATCATGGCTTTCGTGTGAAGGACAAACTGACTGGCAAAATAATTCTCAATGGGCTTAGTTCTCAAGATGGCATGTATTATGTTTCCTTTGCACCCTCTCTTACTTGTATATGTCATTTTACAACTGCTTCAAACAACATATGGGATGCTCATCTTGGACACCCATCCACATCCATCCTTCACACTAGCCTCCATCATGGTCACATCCTTAGTCCTCATTCTTCTACTACAGAGTCAAAAAAAATGTTGCACTTGTTCTCTTGGCAAAGCAACTCGTCTTTCCTTTCAACCAAGAAGTCATCAAGCAAAGCAACTCCTACAAGTGCTTCATCTCGATCTTTGGGGTCCTTCCTCGATTGTTTCATACAGTTGTAGATATTTCCTTACCATTGTAGATGAGTATTCATGATTTACGTGGGTTTTCCCTTTAATCAATAAAACTAATGTTTTCCTTATCTTTATTATGTTCAAAACTCAAATGGAAAACTATTTATTTACCATTATTAAATTCATTCTCATAGATAATGGTACAAAATTTTGTAATCATCGTTTCTCTTCTTTTCTTGAAAATCATGGCATCATACATAGCTTTACTTGTACTTATACTACTCAGCAAAGTGGTATTGTTGAAAGAAAGCACCAGCATTTATTGAATGTTGCTCATTGTGTTTTATTTCATTCATACCAACTATATACTAGGTTGACACCATTCATACATCATGCTTTTTCATTAATCATCTTTCCACTCCTGTTCTTTGTGGCATCTCTCCATTTCAAAAATCCTATCAACGCCTTCCTAATCTTCAAATTTTCAAGGTCTTCAGTTGCTTGTGTTGTCCTTTGTTTACAACTTATGCTAAAAACAAGTTCAAACCAAGATCAATACCATATCTCTTTCTTGGGTATGAACAAAATCAAGGCTATAGGTGCCTTCACTTTCCTATTGGTAAGTCTTTTATTTCTCGTCATGTTACAGTCTATAAAAATACTTTTCCTTTTAAGCAAACTATGCCATCTACTATTGTTACTTATTCTTTGTCCTCTAAACCTCCTCTTTTCTGTATTCCAATACCAAACTTTCATGTACATCATGGAGTATTTCCTCCATAACTTAATTCTATACCTAACCCTAATCCTCCATTATCCAATAATATATCCTCTTCTTCTTTACACTCGCAACAATGTAGTCTTAATAGTATTCCTCCATCTGATACTCTTGTTAAATATTGGACATTATCTAATATTTATTGCCATACGAATCCTATTCCTTATGCTATGATAACCAATAATAAGGATGACATTTATTTTGAGTCTACTAATTTTACTCAAGCTAAACTTTATCCTCAATGGTGGCAAGCAATGGATGAGGAATTTCGTGCTATAGATAAAAATAACACTTGGACTCTTGTGCCACCTTCTTCTACTAAGAATGTGGTTGGTTGAAAGTAGGTATATAAAGTCAAGAGATATGCTGATAGTACCATCGAGAGACACAAAGTTCGATTGATAGTTAAGGGCTATCATCAACTTCATGGTCTCGATTATGAGGAAACTTTCAATCCTATTGTCAAACATATCACTATCAGAATTATTCTCCTTAGCCCCCACTCTTCAGTGGAAACTTTGTCAATTAGACATCAAGAATGCCTTCTTACAAGGCTATCTCTCGAAGGATGTTTATTTGAAACAATCTCTAGGCTATATTGATCCTCACTTTCCTTAACATATATGCAAGCTACATGAAGTTCTTTATGGCCTAAAACAAGCCCCATGAGCTTGATTTCAAAGACACTATTCATTCTTATTGCAACTTGGATTTGTTAGTAGTAAATCTGATCCTTTATTATTTATCAAAAGGCAAGGGAACTCAACAATTCTATTATTGATCTACATTGATGATCTAATCATCACTAGTAGTCATAGTCCACATGCTGAAGCTCTCATTCAATTCATGTGTCAAACATTTGATTGCTAGGATTTGGGTTCCTTAGGTTTTTTCCTTGAAATGGAGGTTCAACAGCATAATAATAGTCTTTATCTTACTCAAACTCAGTATGCAAATGATCTTTTAACACATTGTGGAATGATTGATTGCTCTCCATGTTATACTCCTCTTTCTACTAGAACATCATTAGCAGTAAATGAAGGAGATCTTCTTCCGAATTCTACTGTTTATAGAAGTATGGTTAGTGAACTTCAATATTTAACTCTTTCTTGTCTTGCTTTTGCTGTTAATTATGTCTCTTGATTTTTAAAGGAGCCTAGAACATCACATCTTCATGTAGTAAAAAGAATTTTCTGATACATCAAGGCAACGACAACCAACAGGCTTCTTTTCACTCCCAGTTCTACAATAACTCCTTATGTTTATTCTGTTGCTGATTGGGCTAGTGATTCTACAGATCGTCAATTTGTAACAGGTTCTTGTGTTTTTCTTGACAACAATCTTCTATCATGGATAACAAAGAAGCAATCAAGTATATCACGATCTACTGTGGAATCTGAGTATCGGGCTCTTGCATCCACAATTGCAGATCTTCAATGGTTTTGTTACCTTCTTCATGAACTAGGAATTCCTTGATATACTTCTCCTAGTTTTCATTGTGATAATATGGCAGCTCTTTAATTATCTCAAAACTCATCTTTTCATGGAAGAACAAGGTATATTGAGGTTGATTATCATTTTATTCAAGAACTAGTTGCGAGAGGAGCCATTCGATTACACTATATTTTTATAGATCTTCAAGTAGCTAATATTTTTACAAAGCCTGTGTCAAGAGATCAATTTAATCAGCTGAAGTCCAAGTTTTCACTTTGTAATACAGCCTTCAGCATGAGGGGGCATGAAGAGAATAGTAATGGTGAGATTGTAATACTGTGTATGATTGTACAGTGGAGATTATTTCTATAAAACAATGGTGTAAACTTCTGTATAGATATTTATGATGGGTTTGTTGTTAATAGAATAGAAATTAGTTTGATCTCTCTCTCTCTCTCTCTCTCTCTCTCTCTCTCTTTTCCTTCCTTTTTCTTCTTGTTCTTGAGTTCCAGTATTTTAGTTGGTTTGATTAAATGGATGGGGGCTTACAATCCATCGGAGTCTCTTGGGTTCAACCACAAGGTTGTATCCTAATTTTAGCAAGGCCACACATGTCATGCTCTGTCTTATGGGGATTAAATGGACATGTCCAAATTGACAAACCCTCATTAACTGATTTGTTGCAGGGACAACCCTCAAAGCGATGCATGCTCTAAGCAAGTTACGTATAGGTTGCTTGTAGATTTGTTTGCACCTTCCTTTTTTCCAAATATTAGTTTTAGCCTATCCAATTCCTAACTATTGTAATTTTAAAGAAATCAAGTTAAATAGTTAAGTTGACTAGGAGATGTGTGTTTCACAACTCATATTGGACTTCTCCTAATTATAAATTTACCTTGTATTAAAATTATTTTTTTAACCTATCTATCAAGATGTAGTTTGCTACTAGGCAACATGAGTTTTATATTCTTAGCTATTGAAAATCTTATAGGGGTCTTGTCTTTAGTATTCAACCATCAACTCAATTTCACTGGAGATACCTGCATTTGTCTCTCATTTATAAAGTGCTTGTTCCTATGGACGATTGGTTCAACAATACTTGAGGATGAAGAATAAGTTTTATGTCGAGTAGAAAATGTTTTCCATCATGTATTGTACTGCCTTTAGTGATGCACAACGGATATGAAATAGTTGTGTATCAATATTTTCATATTTTTTTTTTAGGAGGATATAAATAGTTTATATCAATTTCAAGTGTACATAGATAGAGCATAATGTGGTTATATACACCATATTGTTTAATTTTTAATTTAAATAAAACAAATTTAACCATATAGATTACATTACCATAGTATAACGTATTTGTAATTAAATTTTTATTACAATCAGAGTTTCATAACCCTTTTCATCTTAAGGTTCAAAATTTTATGAAATATCAACAAATTTCAACCATTGAAGTTGCGTGCATTATTCAATGATAAACTCAACTTCAAAAATTATGAAATTAAAATATGTTGTAGAATTTGAAGTGGATTAAATTGTGGAATGGTTTGTTTTTTAAAATATTGAAGAAAATACAAAAAAGTAGGTGTATACAACCAACTAGATGTATACAGGCTCATGTTGCTGATATAGATATGGATATCATTTTTAATATTCTCATATTATCTGTATTAGTGTTGTATCTAGACTACATCTACATTATATAAATAATTAATGAGGTCGAAGATAGAATGAGACTAAAGATTCATTTATTGAAGATAAGCATTTTTCTAGACCTTCTATATATTTCATTATATATTATTTATATGAAAAAAATCTAAATTAAAAAATATTGATCTATTATTCTAAGGAGTCCACATATTAAATATCAAGTCAAGTTGAGACTTATAGCTCAATTAGTCAACTTACACAAATTCAATGGTTTATTATTTAATAACAAAGATATGATTTTATGAATACCTTATTTTTTGAAATATAATTTTCAAAATCACTTGATCTTTTAAAAGTGTTTTATGAACAATGTTGAATAGATCCATCATTTGAATTTTAAGATATAATATTATTTTCATGATTCATAGGCTTATTTTTAGTTTAAAATATTTACCTAGACCTATTATTGAATTTTCAAAATAGTTGAGTTTCTATATGTTATTTTATATATGACATAGATCTTATTGGACTATGGTTGAAAAATCGATATTACTCATGCCTTATGGAAATAACATGGGGGAACAATTTAGATAAAGTGAGACCCTGAGTTCATTCCATCTTTTTCGAAATCAATGATAAGTTTTTTAATTTGATTATTATATAGAATTCATCGTTATAAGAAATATAGTATACTCAATTTAATATTATTAGATATGAAATATATTTTTATATTAATATATTTCAATCCTTAAATAGAAATATTCTTGATAATCTATATATGCATTTGTTTCTTTATTTGTTACTGATTTTCAACTAACTACAATATTCATTTTATCCCCACTTCTGAAGATATGGTAACACTTGATCTATTTGCAGCCCTAGTTGCTTAGATAATAATTTTGATTAATAGTTTCTTAATGGTAATGGTCAATGTGCTATTAGCATTACCTATCAAAAAAGATGTGCTATAAGCATTGAACTTCAGAGCATACTCTGTGCTTTGATGGTGGATTTGCATAGATACTTCAGGCGTGATGATTGGATGATCAGACCATCTTGTTAGCATTTTCTTACTGTTAAGTCGATTGCCATACGGGTATGTGTAAAGCAAGTTGAGTTCAAGTTGGCGAAGGAGTAAGAGTCAAAGGGTGCCATATGAGTATGTGTACAGCAAGTTGTTTTCAATTTTGGGATGGAGTAAGACTTAAACAGCCGTATGTTGTTATAGAAGATACATAATTCTTTACCATACGGGGATTAGGATTTGAAATATATCATTAAACATGGACAATTATACAAGCCACTGATATGGCTTGACGCTTAAATATTCTTATTTTTACATAAGGAGAGATTCATGTCTAGTTATACACACTTGCAGTAAGGAATTCAACGTTCAACTCAAAACCAATTATTTATTAGTAAAGTAGTTAGTACATATAATTATAATTAGTGATGTGGACGGTAAACAGTTCGTTTGGCTTGCTTATACGTGGTCCAAGTCAAGTACCATACTGAACTACACATACAATTCACCATAATTGGATATGGATAGAGTGATCCATGATTATATAAGGTCAATTAATATTCTGTCCTCCTTGATGTTGAACTGACCTCTAATGGATCCTAATATGTACTTTAGTACTACTATTATTATAGAGATAGGCATTAGAAAGAGTAATGTTTTTTTTTTATTTTTTTACAAACGATAACATTAAAAATAGTAATGTGATACGATACAAAACTTGCTTATACCTATGATTGGAGAGACAAGTAGGGTACAATCTCATTTGGCCCAGATATATTCAGAAATGTCATCATGGTCTGAGTACACATCTGACTTTGATTTAAAACATTTTAATTGAAATAAGGAGATCGTTCGATCATGTTAACAAATTAAGGATCGGTACTGGCCCTGGTTTTCCTGCTCGACGTCTGCTGTCCTTCTTAAGACCACACGGGGTGCGCAGAGGTTGTCCATTGCAAAGCCTTACCTGCCTGGTGCCCTTTTGCATTAATAAGCCCGAGACTTCCAGTACGTGCATGTGTTATTGTGTCCATCACTACTGGTTTCATGCGCAGGTACAATGATGTCCGAGACAGGGATGAAAGAGGAGGTGGATTTAACCACACTATCTGGGCATCTCCTATCTATTCCATTGATGTAGGTGATAAGAGCAATTCCTCCGTAGAAGTCCAGGAACTAGCTGTTTTACTGTGTCGAAAGTGAAGCTGGTCGCATGAACATACAAGCACAG
This sequence comes from Posidonia australis, assembly GCA_024699735.1. Lineage (NCBI taxonomy): Eukaryota > Viridiplantae > Streptophyta > Magnoliopsida > Alismatales > Posidoniaceae > Posidonia > Posidonia australis. The sequence goes on from JAMKQA010062494.1 coordinate 14,010, forward strand.
TATAAGCAAACAGCAGATAGCATTACAGCACAGTTGGTGATTCCCACATGCTTGGCCATAGCTTTGGCGGCAGTACAGAGTCTCATGTCAAATAGTATATGTCTATAAGGACCCTTGCATGAGCTCCGACCTAACGACACAAGCACAACTATAATGGAGAGAGAAAGTAAGCTAGCAGCTACAAACAACAAGAAAAAGTGGGTCGTCACGACGTCACATCATATCATTTATTGCTCCCCCGTGTGCCTGCTCTTCTTCATTTTTAGAAAAAAAATAAAAAAGAGCATCTTACGCCCGCATCTATATATATACAGCATCCTCTCATGTATCCTACTAAATAAGAAGAGGGAGCAGCCTGCAGAAAGATAATGGACCCTTTTTCTTCTTCGCCCTCCTATTCATTTTCTTCCTCTCCAAAAGCATCAGCCTCCTCGGCACCACCACCGTCCCAACCACTAACACCACTACAATACACGTCGCCACCGGATCTTTCTCTTTCTCTTACCCTGTCGTTGGCTCCTCCATCGAAAGATAGAGGAGATGGCGGCTGCAGGCTCTTCCCGTGCCTCTTCTGCAACAAGAAGTTCTTGAAGTCCCAAGCTCTTGGCGGCCACCAGAATGCCCACAAGAAGGAGAGGAGCGTGGGAGGAGGCAGCTGGAACGCCAACACCGCCGCTGACGGCGTTATGGATCCATACTCTTTCTTCCTGACCGAGCACCGCAGCTTGTACGTTGGTGTTGAAGCAACCGCCTCTAGGATACATGATAATACTAGTACTAGTACTGAAACAGCATGCGAGATCATGCCAAGCGGCAACAGGAGTTCCCTTCGGCGTCATCGGACCTGCACGGCTGCTACTACTACTGCTAGTGGTGGTGGTGGAGGACTCTGCACACCACAATTGGTGCCTGACCTGCACTCCTTTTCCTTCCATGATGGCAAGCAGTTGGAGGCTTATTCTTCTTCCTCTTCGACTGCTCCTGATCTCGTTCTGAGACTGTAGATCTTACAATATGGTGTCTGCAGATCTCACAACATGGTGTCGGATCACCTGCTTGTGCTGCTGTTGCTGCTACCTCTTCTCGATCGTCTTTTTCATGTTCTTGTTCCTTTAATGTGCTGCTATTTCTTTTTTTACTTTTACATTCGCACCAATATGTATGTGTGTCACTCTCAGTTTGTGGGACTGTAGGGTGCAGTTTTGGCTTCTGGGTTGGCACCCTTTCGTTTACACATAATCGAAGAGTGCGTTTCACTATATTAGAGAATGGGAAGATGTAGCAGATGGTGTCCATTTTAATTAATTGTTCCGTGTTCCAATGAGTTGCTCTGTGAAAGACGTATGACAAGAAGAAAAGGTACAATCCTCATCTTATATAGAAGAGCTACGCAAGCATATGAGAAAAAAAGGTAAGTGTACGCTTCTGTAGGGACCGCGGGCTGTTAAATCATTGTTCCCCATGTTTGATTTCATTTGGAATGGTCTCTGCCAGACTATCTTATCATTGTGACAATGGGGTCTACAACCACAAGAGCACTGTCCTAAGATTCCTTACATACATTTTATTCATCCATGCAACACTGTTTGATCCATTGAAGTGGTGCATTAATTATGTGTTTTAGCTAATTACTCTCGTTAGTTAGGTAATTTGCTATAGAACAGTAACAACCTGTCCTCCGCCTATATAAAAGGTTTGTACTCTACCGTTTGCATTAAGATCAATAAGATACACCATTCCACCTCTTGATCTTAACATGATTAGGGTTTGTTAGTCACTATTAGAAATTTTGAAATTTATGAGAATATCTTATGAAGACTTGTCCTTGTAAATTATTAACAAGGAAATATAATGAGATTTTAAGGAAGAAATGTCCTCGTTAAAAATTTATGAAGACTTAATAAGAAAATTCTTGTAAAACTAAACTAAAATCTTTTACAAACCAAGCATTTCCCCCTTTCTTCCATTCTTTCCGTTCATTCTAATATTCTTTTCTCACTCCTTCCCAAATCCTCCACAACCTCCTCTCCAAACTAAATCCATCATCTTCTCTTCACCTCCAAATTCTTCCTCCTCCACCCTTAGTACCTTTCCTCTTCCTCACCATCAAATCCTCTCCGTCTATTCGCCGACGTTGCTACCCTCTCCACTACGCTCTCCTACATAGTCCACACACAGTCTCTCCTCCCTCCCTCCTTTCTTTCCACCTCTGCACCCTGTCCTCCTCCTTGCCACCGAATCCTCTCCATCTCCTCGTCGATGTCACTACTCTCTCATCCTCCTCCTTGCTACCCCTCCTCCTCGATTGTCGTCAACTACGACTCCTCTTCGACGCCATCAACTCCTCTCTGCCTCCACCTGTGCCTCCCTTCCGACTGCGATTCCTCTTCAGCACCATTGACTCCTCTTTGCCTCTACCTACACCTTCCCTTCGACTACGTCTCCTCATTGACTTTTTCTCATCGAAGGTCAATGACCTTATATGATTCTCAAAATATTTACATGCTTTTATTGTTTGGAAGCCTTGTTCTTCTGGAAAAACTGAAATGATCAAAACTTGAGTTGTTCTTGCTTGCTTCAAAACTAATAAAATTGCAACAAAAAGGAAGTGAAATGTGATTAACAAAATAAAATTGAAATAATCAAAACTTGAGTTGTTCTAGATCAACATTGGATCATCTCCTTCCAACAACGTGAGCTTGTTTTAGGCAATAAACATGCTAATTTTTCACCAAAAGTGTAATTGCCAAGTTACATCTATAAACTCTTTAGTTATTTGCTTAGTGCATGTGTTATGGTTAATGTGATCATCTCTATATACATTTTTTTATTGCCAATTACAAATGTGAGTATTGTCATGGTAAATCAAATGTAAAGGATGCAAGGAAACTAATAAGAAATACTAATCTAAACTATTTTCTAGTTCTATGCCTTTATTTCCAACTCTTTTATGTTTTCTGCCAATTATGCATCTACCATACACTAGAGCTACCATGCAATTTTTTATGACCAGGTAATGCATTGGAGCTTTTGTGTCACCTCAAGTATTGAACCTGTAATGTTGGTTGATCTATGTGCTAAGTGTTTTTTTTTTGTTGAGGCTCTAGACAATGGGAAATATGGATTTGAGTGGTTTGTGAATTCTAAAGGATTTGTGTCTTATGATGGTTGTAACACTTAGTTTGTTGTCTTGTAGGAAGAACTTCAACTTGCTTTGCTCAAGGCAAGTTCGAGTAAGAATTTATTTCTAGATAGAGTAAGTACTAGCTTTGCTGGTTTCATCTTCTAAACCTTATTTTCCTTGTTTTTGAATTATCAGATTTCCATGAACGTAAATAAGAATCTGATTTAGTTAAACCAAAAATCTCTTGCATTTTTGCGAAGCCAACTCCCTTAAATCATTCCTTATGCAATGAGTGATGAGTTCCTTTAGATTATATTCTGGTCTTATTATTACCAATTGCGTCTATGTTCTCTCACATTGCTTTCTTCTGTACTGCCTCTAATTTAAATATTTGCATTATTGCTATTTCCATTATTTTATTGTTAATAGAATATTAGTTAAAAGTTCTATCAGAATAGATAGTTATTCTATTGGAGTAGAATGAGGATAATTATGATAATTTACGTTGTATTATATCTATATGTTCTAAATAGATTATATCTCTTGTATCCTAGTTAATTATGGTTGATGCATACTACCTCGATTAATATTCCTACTTATACTTTATCATTGCTCTTTATTTGTGCTTCATATGAAAGATGAATCTAGTCATCTTAACAGTTTATAACATGTTATAAACATATTCTTCACAACGTGAATCATGTCATTATCTTTTTTCTCTTTGATTATCTTATTTTGGTGACTACTTAGTGAGAATTAATTATTATTGTCATATGCGGAGGGTTTAACACTTTCATTCTCACTCATAAGCTTCCACATGATTTTCATATGAATAATCTATCGCATCTTCTCCAGATATTCATTTGATCACATGCCCCTTCTTAGTACATATCGATTTATTCAATCTTATTTTTGTTAATTTTTGTTATTGTGTTTAGCTACAAAATTACATTTTCATAACTTTTTGGTAGTTATCTACTACATAAGACTTCATAACAGTTGAATTTTCATTTGTTGATGAAGTATAAGAAATATCTCAACCATCTTCAATTTTTAATGATCATACATATTGAAATATTCACTTTGTTTTATTTTTGTTCTATATGAGGTGCTCAAGTGGTTATTCATTTAGACATGCAAATACTACAATAACTCTTGACCCTTTTATCTTCTTGTAAATAGAATTTTGCAATAGGGTGAGGATTGATACTATGATGAAATGCGTGAAAATCTCAAGAAGTTGGCAATCATCTGAATATTTTAAGTTATTATTTATTAGTATGTTTGTACTATAGAAGCTTTACAATGTTACCACAATTCTTGTATCATCCTAATTTCACACCTTAGTTATTGTATATTATGAATATTCGAAATCATATTCTTAATTGCATTATGTCCCTAAAGGCGTTTGTACTTGACAAATAGTTTTTCATGTTCATTTGTCTAACCATCATTTTAGGTATTTGATCTTTTTGATGAAAAGAGAAATGGAGTTATTGAATTTGAAGAATTTATTCATGCACTTATTGTCTTCCATCCCTAGACTGTAACGCCTCCATTAAGTTACATGCTAGTATCAATACTACCCAAACATTTATATCAACTAATTAATTATGAAAACTAAGATTAAAAATGAAGATTTCAATTATCTACCTTTACCTAGAACCGTGGTGTGTAGCTATGTGCCTCTTAACTATGCATCAAGACTGGATTGTACTTCTCAATTGTACTTGGAAGCAAAACATAAAATAGCACACGAGTAAGTGACATCAATGTCATCTAGTACGCGTCTGCTAAAAACCATGATTGGAAATACTAAGAACTACAAAAGGCACATCGAAAACAACTAAATTGAAGAAATACTAGAACCGTGGAAGCCAAGAACAAGCGACCAGAAATCCACATTACAATTCATGTCTTTTCAAATCATTACCATCATTTTCTTTGAAATCTCATGCATCTTTGAAAATCACTTTTATCCATTTTGGAAAACTAATCTTAGCTAGAATCCAACTTAAAACCACTAGTCATGTCACAGCTCAAAACCACAAATCAAATCATGACTAGAATTTAGCTCGAACCACAAGCAAAACAACAGCTAGAATCTCATTCAAAACCACAAGCCAAACCACGACTCGATTTTAACTTAAACCACACACACATACAGCATGAAAATCCATCGAGTTACTTATGACCACAGGCGCCTGACCAGCCATAAGTAGTTGGCGAGACTCCACCCAAACTCTACTGCACTACTGCAATGAACTACCTGTGCAAGAGTCCAATCGCCCCAGTTGCAGCCTCATTTATCAACTTATCACACAACACAAATTACACCCTCACAACACTCCTTGGTGCCTGAGCACCTAAGGATTCAAACCCCAGACCCAACCAACACCTACATTAAGGGTAATCCGAGTGTCCTATACCTCGGGCCCTATATTACGTAGTCACAGTCACGAGGCTCCCACCTCGAACCAAAACTCAGCAACTACGACCTAGGATGCGTACTCGACCTCTTAGAGGTATCAACACTCTTTTCTCTGTTAGTACGGTCTTTTAGTTACGTGGTTCCTACTAAAATCACGGAAAATCATTTTAAAACATATGCATTTCCTTTGAAAATCCCTTTTTAAAACATTATCACATAAATCATTTTTCATTGCATTTTTCCTTACAGAAATCAAATTTCTTCTTTCTCAAAGCCTTCTATATCTCATGAAAATACTACAGGAAATCTTTGGCTTGCGTAGGCCGTGCTGGTTAATCGCACTAGGAACCTGCGCTTGTTCCTCACACCACTAGATCGCACTACCTGATCACACAACCAGGTCACGCACACTACTCGTGGTGATTGGTCATGCCCAAACTTTGATAGAAAACCAAAGAACATAGTGCAAGAAAATCGATCCAAAAATCTTTGGTAAAAACTTTGATAATTCACAAAAAAATCCTAGATTCACTACCAGATATTCAAAGCATGCTAAACTACATATTTTCTATGATTTACACCAAATAAAAGTAGAAAAGATGGGGTAAGGGTGCATACTCTCAGTTTGCTGGTATTCCTCTCTTTCTCTAGTGAGCTTTCCGACATCCTCACTCCTCCGATGACCACTCCTCCTCCGACACAGACACACACTTTCACTCTTTCTTTCTCTTCCTCACCTCTCTCTCTCTCTCTCTCCCTTGCACTCTCTTTCTCTTCTCGGGCTTCACTGCTCGACAGGGGGTTACGGTGTGTATTTATACACCTCTCGTAACCGATAGCTGTCTAAAAATCTCGGATGAATGGCACAACAGGGCAAGGTGAAAGGGCGACGTAGGGCATGGCGTTGTCAGGTGGTAAAGTTGGTGTGGCAACTTTACGATGCGTGACTATGTTCTTTCTGACATTTGCGGCGTTTACTGTATTATGCACTACATGCTAGCTATTCGCACCTGTAATTCATGCCACCCATATTCACCAACTATGTCTGCTTGCAAATTACACCGACTATTTTAGCATCCAACAATCACCAATCTTAGGCACCTGACCCATACAGCAAAAAGCCTAGGGAAAACCACGAGCATTGCCAGGGTAAACAAACACATATCCTTCATGATTACCATCAAAGATCCATATAATTACAAGTAATCAAATCCTAGCTTATTCAAATTACACATAACAGATATTAATCCTCAATACAAAGCTACATCATTGCTAGATTTTTGGGCTACAAATCCATGATCACATTCCACTATCAACCCTCATTGATGCATATATTACATATACTCCTTTGGAGGAGAAAATTGTGTGTAAGCATTAAGTGGTTTGCGAATATTCTTATTGATAACCAAATATGGATATGTATGGTTGACTCTTCTATTACTTTGCAATTTCATTTAAGATGTATGATTTAAGGCAAGCTGGATTCATTGAACGTGAAGAAGTACATACTCGATGCTTAGAATATCTCAATGCCATCGTGAATTATGTTTTTTCTCAATAGAAACAATGATCATCAATTACTTTCACCAAAAAAATAACCAATGATTGTCAATTAGTAATTTACCATGTATTTTGTTAAATATCCAACTCAATTATCAAAGTACAATCTTAAGTGCATTCCTGTTACAGAATTTAAAGATTTGGCCTTTTTTAGACCAATCAAAGTTTTAGAGAGTTTTGTCCTTCGAATTTGATTTTTTTTTTAAAGAAGACTTTTTTAGATTTTTTTTTTTTTTAGTTCTATCATTGATATTATCCCAAGTTTGAAATATGCAACCTCTCTCTTATCTAGTTGGCATGTGAAAACAACATCTTGTCCAAGGTATAAAAAGTACTTTCTAGTTTTCATAGGTTGAGCAAATGGTAATTGCTATTCTAATTAAGTCAAGATGGAAACTGTCCAATGATTGTCTTGAAGACCTAATTGACAAGGTAAGATGCTATTTGTATGTCTTATGCACTCCTTTTTGTAGTTCCCCAGAAAACTGGGTTCTTATTTGTCCCTCATTTTTAATTTTGTAAACATTTGCAAAAGCTAATGCAAACAATGATTTGTAAACTAGAATACTTCAAAAGGAATCATTTACTGTGATTTGAAGCTATATATCAAACATCTTATTAGATGAGAATGGTAGAACGAAGGTATGCGTATAGGATATTATAATTCATTGAAATGTTTTTCCATGTGCTCGTGGTATCAGTGTTTCTAGAGTATCTAACTGTATTTATTCAACATTTCAACTTTGTTACTTTGGGTTGGCAAGGCAAATAAGTGATATATCTAAAACTTCTCTTTCTGTTGTAAGTTTCCATGGTTATTAGTTTTTGTTATTTATAGGTATGCAATTTACATTTGCACATTGCTAATGATTTTGAAGTGACTTCCTTCTACTTTCTTTCTCCTATTACTGTTTGTAATTGCCACAGGCAAAAAGAGGAACTCCATGCTAGATAGAAGTAAGTGACAAATGGGATGCATTTTTTTAAGTATGTTATTGAAATTGAAACTAATGATGTGATTATTGTTTTTGTCAGAATTTTTAACCCATGGTGATTCTCATTGTATGTCAGATTCTTTTTTGATATAATTCTTAATTCTTACTCATTAATATAAAAATAAATTTTTTAAAATTTTTTTTTTTTATAGCTCGCAAGTTATAGTTCTCGAGGACTTCATGGTCCTTGTATTTTTTATTTTTTAAAATTTTTTGTAAGGACATATCGTATACGTTGCAAGAAAATTTCAACTAATAATGAAGATCTTGCGAGGACTTTTTGTCCCTGTTAAGTCCTCACAAATTTTTTTAAGGACTTTGCCAGAAAATTTACTCGCAAATGTCTTTTAATAACTAAGTATATTGCGAGGACTTTGCGAGAGCATCTATTCTCGTGATTTCCTATTTTTCCAGTAGTGATTCTTGATTCCTCTCTTCTTCATCCTTGATTGATCAAGGAGCAGCAAAAAATGACGAACCTTGGAAGCAACAACGCCAACAATTTTCTACTATTGTCGCCACTGTAGATTTTACAATCCATAATACTTCCAGTCGTCGGACAACCTAAGATCAGTTCTTGTCTGGGTGATGAAGATGGCATTCAATACTAGAAACAAGCTTGGATTTATGGATGGATCTTTGGAGCATCCATCGATTGATGAATCCCCAAGGGAGCATTTACTATGGTAGCATTGTAACAATATGTTAATATCCTAGATGTTGAACCCAATTGATTCAGAATTAGCAAATAGGTGACATCTAGACTAGTTTAGCATCAACTGTTTGGTTGGATTTGGAAGAATGATTCAAGCAAAGCACATGTATTTTTCAAATCAAAAGATTGATTTCATCCTTGAATCAAGATCATCCATCTGTGGCTATGTATTTCACAAAATTGAAAGGCCTCTAGGGTGAATTATCATCCTGTAATGATTCAATTATTTGTTCCTATGAAAAGAAAATCATTGAAAAGGATCAAGTAAACAAAATGATCAAATTCTTGTTAGGATTTGATGAATCCTTTGTAGCGATTAGGGGGGATTTTTTACTTATCAACCCACTTCCATCTGATTGACAAACGTATGCAACACTTGCAATTCAAAAAGGTCAGAATCAAAAACTGAATGGTACAAATATAAATTGGAAGAAATTTAATAAAAAAAGGAAAAGGTTGACTTGCACTACTTGTAAGGGTAGTGGTCACACCATTAATAGATGCCAGTGGATCAATGGTTTCCCTCAAGGATATATGCTACATGATTAAACAAAATAAGCAACTGCAATAGCAGAGTGCTTCCAAGACACAGTAAGTTTAGGAGAATGCAAGGAAAACACGGTAATATTCAATTGCCGCTTCTCATGTTCTTAGTGAGGATCAATACAAACACCTAGTATTGTAATATAAACACCTAGTTCTTGGTGAGTTATATATTCTTATAGTGTATTGATGTTATATCTAGCTGCTATACATCGGATGGAAGACATTAAGCTTGACAATATCCTATCCTATCCATTCCTTCCTTCAATGTCAATTTGTTATCCATCAGCAAATTGACCAAAGCTGTACAATGTTCAGCAACTTTCTTTCCTGAATAATCCATTTTTCCGGGGCTTTCACACCATGAAGGTGATTGGTTGGCTAAAAGAATCCAATGGTCTCTATTTTCTTGAATCAACCCTGCACCTATAACTATCTCAATTGATACATGGTACAAAAGATTAGGTCATGACAGACAAAACACTTCCCAATTAAGGCCAGTCAAACCTCGAGGTCTGTGTGTGTCGGCATCCCTATCGGATAGATCTCATGCACGGAGCTAGTGCGAGCAACAGAGGGCAGTGGCACGGAGAGTAGTTATGAGATTTATCCTGGGAGGCCCGTGTAGGCTGAGGAGGAGGTGTCAGTGGTGCAGAGGTCTTGCTGCCGAGGAATTAGCTAGATCCCACCATTAATAGCCTCCACTTCCGGCCCTTCTTGGGTCGGTCAGCTTGAGATTGATGTCCGACAAGGTTGGCCAGGTAAAGACCAAATTGTTTATAGCCATGTACGTGGATCGATTGATGCATGAAATGGTTGCGTTGTGCATAGGTGCAAGAGCGTGGACCGTGGCCAGCTCATCTCACCCTAGCTACATGCCCAATCTAGTAGCCACACTATTTCCCAGGCCGCAGCAGCATTTAGGATCGGAGCCTAAACCCTCTTCGAATGATAAACCTTTGTCGATCGATTCGGTTAGGATTCCAATGCATGCCGACGAGATCCATGGGCCCTTACAGGAGCTTTGCCCTGCCAACTTTGTAGTTAATTTGTACTGTGTATATGTAAATCGCGTTTTTTTGTGCACATCAAGATCTATTGAATTTTATCATGCATGCGGTTTCTATTGTTCTTGATAGGTGCTAAATAGGGTTTGGAACTTATGTGTTGTTTCGTTTTAGTCCCTAGTATGCATGCTGTAGCACTTGTATTAGTTTTGGATTTTACTATTTACTATTTCAATTCTAAATATCACATTTATGATGATTAATACATGCATATATAGATTTTACGGATTAAATGTTGTTAATATGATATAACACACACATGCTTCAGATGCTACACTAAAATTGGATCTGAACTAAACTATTGTGTATAGTTATAGGACAACTTGGACCTATTTGTAACAACTTGTTATATAATATTGTGTAACTTGCATTTTTAGGTTTTGTAACATGCAAATAATGATTATTATGGATGGTTGAATATTAATTTGTCATGACTAGGGTTTAAATACATAGATTGCTAGGTTCCTTGAATTATGCGTATTAGACATCATGTAAGAAACTAATTAATTGATTTTGATATTAGTGTTATTGCCAGCTTGATCATTTCAAGCAAGAGATTCAAGTAGACATGGAAACCGGGCCGGGCCGGGCCAGCCCGGCCCGCGAAACAGCCGGCCCGGCTGGGCCC
>JAMKQA010062495.1:0-31848 GCA_024699735.1 Posidonia australis
ATCAACACACGCAATTCGGTAAAACTAGTAGAAGATATGTCATTTCAAAACTATCTTTTCATTTTCCTTAAAATTTCATGTTCACTTGCAAATCATCTATATGAGCAGAAAGTAATTTCTCATTTAAAATCTTAACTCAAAACACAATTCATTTTCAAATCACCATTATCTAGGCTGGAAATTAACACAAACCACAATCTCAATTCATATCTCAAAATCAACACACGCAATTCGGTAAAACTAGTAGAAGATATGTCATTTCAAAACTATCTTTTCATTTTCCTTAAAATTTCATGTTCACTTGCAAATCATCTATATGAGCAGAAAGTAATTTCTCATTTAAAATCTTAACTCAAAACACAATTCATTTTCAAATCACCATTATCTAGGCTGGAAATTAACACAAACCACAATCTCAATTCATATCTCAAAATCAACACACGCAATTCGGTAAAACTAGTAGAAGATATGTCATTTCAAAACTATCTTTTCATTTTCCTTAAAATTTCATGTTCACTTGCAAATCATCTATATGAGCAGAAAGTAATTTCTCATTTAAAATCTTAACTCAAAACACAATTCATTTTCAAATCACCATTATCTAGGCTGGAAATTAACACAAACCACAATCTCAATTCATATCTCAAAATTTATCATATCACTTTAGTCATAGGCGATCGATTGGCCACAAGCAGTTGTCATGGCTTCATCCCTAGCCTCATTGCAACGTCGTGATGAACCATCCCACGTAGGCGTTCAACCGCTCTGGTCACAACTTCAAAAGCGTATCCTCAATGGAACAAGTACGGAGTACGTCCTCACGATATCCTGGTTTTCAAGCACCTGGGGACTTTAACCTTAGATCCGACTAGCATCGACACTAAGGGTAGTTCGGATCTATCATACTCCGGATCTTACAGTATCGAAGCTCTTATCCTGCACCGCAACTTAGCAACTACGACTAAAGACACGTCCTCGACATTTCTAGAGGTCTCACTATTCTCACTAACAAGTTCTTGTTTAAATGTGGCTCCTACAAATTTCAGAAATTTCTTCTAAAACCATATGCAGTTTCCATTTTAAATCACTTTGCAAAATCAGTATTCATCATAGAAACTCTTTATAAATCTCACACATCATTATTTACATTTATCATCTATGATTCTGAAAATCATTCATTCAAATACTCATTCATTCCATGGTTCACAATACCATGTATGCACCCTTTTCGTGGGTTTACATTTATTTCTACATATTCCATGTTTAACAATTTATGGAAAATACCATTAAAACAATATGTTCACATGAAACATTTCATAAATTATTTCTATGCATTTAATACATTTATCCCATTTTATTAGCATTTTACAAGATAAGGTTTGGTTTTGATTCGACATACTGAATAGGATCTCGATCGACCGAAAATCCTTGATTCGGTCGATCGAAACCTTTCGGTTGCCCAAATCTTTGTCAGTATACCAATTCCCTGTCAGAACGGTTGATCGAATTTCACTAGTTAGTCGAAATCTCCTGATTCGGTAGATCGAAAACATTCGATCGTCCGAATCAGTAGCTCAGGGGACTCTAATTGGGGTATTTCGGTATACCGAACCTAGTTCGACATACCGTTTTTTTACGATTGCAGAAAACAATCCCTAGCTCATGCCATCTCTTCTCTTTAAAATGGGAGTGAGGGGCGGATCCAATAAACCAACCTTATAAATAACAAGTAAATCACGGGTTGTAGTCTTCTAAGTCTACTTTAAAATCCCTTAATCCATTTACAAAACCATTAAGCACGTTGTTCTATAGAAAATCATAAAGATATAAAGCTCATATGAAGTTAGCATGTATTCGAATTCATCAACATAATTCCACGAAATCAACATAAAATTTCATGATCTCATTGTAAACATGCTATACATCTCATTTTCATCATTTTCTTTATTTAAACATGATTTTTGCATCATTTATGCATGATTTATCACATGAACCCATTAAGCTCTAACAGAGGAACGAAGAATAGACGGGAACGCATACCTTACTCCGGCGAGCCCTTCATATCTCTGACGTGGGTCGTTCTTCGGTGGTGGCAAGCATGGCCTCCTCTCTTCCGACACTAGGCTCCCCATCTCTCCCTTACTCGGTTCACCTCTGGTTGCTTCACCTCACTTCCTCCAGTCTTGGCCAGCCATCACTGTCGGCCTTTCTGCCATGGATTGGATGGAGTGTGTACGCCTCTCGCTACGGTTCACAGGTGGAGTGGGGATGGAGCTCACGAGTGAAGGGTTGGAACATTGACCAAAACCCAAATGCAAGCCAAGATCAAGTCTTAAGTGGGTCTCACCCTCAAGTGTGGGTGTCAAGGTGCACATACAGGCCTACATGAGCTAGAGAAGCCACATAGTCAGAAAAATCAAGAGCACAAATACATTGGGAGAGACTACAACAACAAACATAACTTTGATTATCCATTAATGAACTACATTCAAATAATACAACAAATTCTATGGTTTTACATTAAATGGAAAATCAAACACAGATGTTACAGAAAAACATCATCAAACACACGTGAGTGACTACTGAAAGGTCATCCAGCAGACATCCTAACTACCACACGCACACAATACTGGCATCTCTCTTGGATGCCGTAACACAACAATAAAGTAATACACTTTTGCCCCACAAACTACAATCCTTTGAAAACCATGCCATTGAAAACATTCTTTTGCTTTTCCTTTGAAAATCATAATCATGTCTTTCTAAAAGCGTTTTCTTTCATTTCTTTCAAAACCTTTATGTATTATTAGAGATGGCCACATTTGCTAAATTAACCCCGTAATTACACTAAAGTGCCACATTAATACAAAATCTCTATTCAAAATCTATATAGAAAGTATACTTTGAAAACCAACCCGATTTTCGATTTCAAAATCACAATGTCACTCATGAGTGAAAACCACACAAAGCTGTGACGTTACTCACTGGTGAAAACCACACAGAATCACATCGAGTGGCACAAAATCCATATTTCAAATCTCATCGTCACTTATAGGCGAAAACCACACAAAATTATATTGTCAGTCATTTATGGAAATCACACAAAATCATACGTCATTTATGGGCGAAAACCACACAAGTCACATCGTCACTCACGAGTGAAAGACACTAGGTCTCAACAATAGTTAGCTATAAACAGCTGTCAGAGACAAGGTCCCTGAACCCACAGCACTGCCACAAATACTTGCAACCTACCTGTCTCGGCCTATAAGTCTCACAAGTCATATTGTCTAGCGTCAAGTAACCGACACTAGCCACAAGTAGTCCATCGAAGTGCAATCAACAATGTCTGCACAGTTGCGGTAGACTACCCCGTGTAGGAGTCCAACCGCCCCGATCGCAACCTCACTGTCCTTAAGACACAAACACGGGGTGCGTTCTCAAGACTCTTCTAGTACTCTAGCACTTGGGGGTTCTAACCTTAGACCCAACTAGCATCGGTACTGATGGTAGTTCGGGTTTACCGTACCTTTGGTCTTACTGTACCATAATTCACAGTCACGAGGCTTGCTCCTTGGACCTATAATTCGGCAACCACGACCTAGAACACATCTCTAACCACTTAGAAGTCTCACTATCTCATGTATGTATGGTCTGTCGGCTACGTGTTTCCTATAAAATATCAGTACTTGGACTACATGACGTATCATGGAGTTACTTAGATGTTTCATATTTATTGAGTTCACTAACACGATAATCTGGGTCCTATCAGTACCTTGGGCCTTCAACACCTAGAACCAACAAAGTATCGTACCTCTAAGTTTAGTTAGCACCTCGACTTACAGATCTTAGCCTCAATTTCGTGAACGACAATCTAAGAATATCATACCTCAAGGAACAAATGAGCACTTGTTTCAGTCTCTTGGTCTCACCGTAAATAGAAAACATAGAAAAATCTTTTCCAAAACTTTTACCAAACATATGCAATTCTTTAAAAACTCTTTGGAAGCCAATTAAAAATATTTTGAATCATTTCTTAAGACACCATCTGCTTAAACTGCTTTTTAAAGTTTTTAAGAAAACCATTATTCAAAACATTTAACACTTTCCTCAAAAATCATTAAAAAACCTTTTTGAACTCACACACCAAAACTGTTTCAAAACAGAAACCACATCCAAACCAAAAATTGAAAAAAACACTCTATCTAGGCTAGAAACAAGCCTAAGAGAACTACACAAGGACTAAAGCAAAAGTCTTGTGATCCAATTGGTTCATAAGGTCAAATTTATTAAATCCTAGAGTAATTTACAATTTCTATAGTCAATTTAAATCATTCAGGGGTAAACCTAACATTTCTAGGTCATATTGTCTTGTTTTATTTTCAAATAATGGCCATTTATTAAATTATTTCTCCTGGGTTCATTAGACGTAAGAATCATTGCGTCCAATGTTAGACACAGAGAACCCTACGTCTAACAACTTAGACCACTAATCCTAGCTAAAACTACTCTAAATTCATCTTATACCCTAGTTATTCTTTAAAAAGGGTCTCAACATAATTAGAGGTCTTTAGTAACACTATATAAAACTTATTAGCAAGTATTTAATCCATTATACCATTATTTTTCTTAGGCATGCAATTAAACCTTTACCTAGGGTATAAGACGTAGAATATTGTGCGCCTATTGTTAAACGTAGCCTGGACTGCGCCCTACAACCTAGGGTTCCTAGTTTTTATTTAGATCCATACAGTTAACATGCATTAATATCAAATTAACTAGGAAACCAAACCATAGGATAGGAATAAACCTATTCTCAACAACATGCATTATATATCATATCTGAAATAATTAGATATACCATAATAAGGAAAACCACTAAAATCCCATCAGTAGGTGTTGGATGCAAAGTTTTGGGCATCCTATGTTGGATGCACCAAGCCCTGCATCCAACCAACTAAACCCATAGGTTGGGCAAAAGTCCTCTCTTGATCAAGCACTACCACCCATGAAAATGTTAAATAAGACTAAGGAAAGTATCTCCAAACCACCATACACCAAAATCCTATCATCAAAATAATTAAATCTCATCTAAAGGGGATGTGTACTTTACACCCAAGAGGTGAGCCAATCTGCGATCCGACGCTTCGCATGATCACCCGACTACGCCCCAAACACCCTCCGGCCATCCATCACACCTGTAGTAGCCTACACGGCCATAAACCCTAAAAATCAGAGGTGTCATCTAAGAAAGGGAAGATGATGAAGATAAAGAAGAAGAAAAAGAAGGCATTAGACTTAAAAACCATTCTTACCTCTTCTTTTTCTCTCTCTCAAGCTCCTAAGCACCTAGAAACCACTAAAAAGAGCCTTATGTCAAGCCAAGGGACGGAGGAGGGCGAAGCGAAGAAATCTTGTTGAAAAATCACTGACTTGTACTATACATAGGTCGTAGCAAAAATCAGAGTGTTAGACGCAATCGACCATGCGCCTTATGTAAGACACATGCTTGTACGTGTCTAACGACCAAAGCTACAAGTGTTATACGCAGCCTTCTAAATGTCTAACATAAGATGCGTCATATCCTGCATCCAACACTTGCAAGGCCAAAAATTAATATTCCAAGTGCAACGCGTCTAACATTAGACACGGAATTTCTTACGTCTAACATTAGACACATCATTTCTAACGTTTAACATACTCAGATTCTAAATTAAATATCTAACTTAAATGCTCCTTAAGAAATTAGATCGTTACAATAGGAGATTCTAATCCTTTGTTATGGATGAACGATATAGTAATTTCTTCACAACTCACACTTTGTCCTTGTCTACTGTGCCATCGACCTTGTACTTTACAATATAAATCCATTTGCAGGTGATTATGGTAGCTTCGACAGGATTGGTCACCAACTCTTAAGTACCACAAGATGTTAATGAGGCTATTTCTTCATCTATGATTACTTTCTAATAACGACACCGTGTGGGTAATCGTGGATCAGCTAACCAAGTCTGTTCACTTCCTAGTCATTTGGGTGAAGCTTTCGATGCACCATCTGACGGAGCTGTATGTCTCCGAGGTGGTTCGGCTGCATGGTGTTCTGGTATCCATCGTGTTAAACAGAGACACGAGGTTTACATCAAGGTTCTGGAGAACTCTACAGGAGGTCTTTGGCACCGTGTTCAATTATAGTACGGGATTTCGTCCTTCATTGGATGGTCAGATAGAGATAACTATTCAAATGCTGGAAGATATGCTCAGAGCATGTGCTTTAGACTTTTAAGGGAGTTGGGAGGACCATCTGCCATTGATTGAGTTCGCCTACAGTAATAGTTATCACTTGAGCATCAGAATGACACCGTACGAAGTTTTGTATGGTAGGTTATGTAGATTGCTGGTTTGCTGGAACGTGATAGGCGAGCATCAGTTTATTGGTTTTGAGTTTGTGTAGCTGTATGCGAATAAGGTTGATTTGATTCGTAACAGGCTGTTGGCTACACAGAGTCGGTAGAAGTGCTATATCGACAGGAGGTGGAGACCGTTGGAATTTCTGGTGATAGACTGTGTTTTTGAAGGTGTCGCCGACCAAAGGTGTCATGAGGTTCGAGAAGTGTGGGAAGTTGAGTCCTCGCTACATTGGTCCATACCAGATTACCTAAAGGATCGGTGAGGTTGCTTATCGGTTGGATCTACCACAAGAGATGTCGTCTGTGCACGACGTGTTTTGAAGGTGTCGCCGACCAAAGGTGTCATGAGGTTCGAGAAGTGTGGGAAGTTGAGTTTTCGCTACATTAGTCCGTACCAGATTACCTAAAGGATTGGTGAGGTTGCTTATCGGTTAGATCTACCACCAGAGATGTCGTCTGTGCACGACGTATTCCATGTCTCAATGCTGAAGAAGTACCTGGCTGATGCATCTCATGTGATCCCCGTTCTGCCAGAAGGGCTCCAAGATGATTTGTCCTTCGTAGAGGATGTCGTCCAGATTATTGATTGCAAAGAGCAGGTGCTGTGGAACAAGGTGATTCCGCTGGTCTTAGTGCGGTGGCAGCATCATGGAGCCGAAGAGGCCACATAGGAACGTGAGGAAGCCCTCCTATCCCAGTACTCGTATCTTTTCTCCTACTAGTGATTTCGATGACGAAATTTTCTTTTAAAGTGGTTATGTAACGCCTTGATCCCGGGTACGCTACCAAATCACAGTATCCCAAGCATAATTACACTAATTACAGAAACAAATATAATTATAACCAAGGCTCACCGTCAGGATCATAATGTGCGGCTAGAAGCTCCAATTCCTGCACACGGTCTGCACCTGAAAACCAAATAGCACGCGTGTGTGACATCTAAGTCACCCAGTATGTGTCCCAAAACACACAACCACAAACAATAAGATATAAATTCGTAAAGGAAACATGTTCAGAATGTAACCTTAAAACATTTAAGGTATAACTCCTCAAAACTCCCAAAATTCACACAAGCTAGCATGATCCTTACACATACACATCATTGAACTCATTTCCATCATTCCTACTATTTTTCTACAATTTTCCATACATTATCTTGATTTTCATGCAAATAATCCTACTATCAACAAAACACCAAACAGAGGAAAGGGAAGGGGTTGCGTACCTCCGATGGCGCTCCGGTGGTCCTTCCCGCACTCCGGCGAGGCTTCTCCCACCTACGGACGACACCAATCACTCCTTCCTCAGCTACGCGCACGTCGTTCTTCCTTTCCCTCTTCCTCCTCGCAACATGGCCCTCCCGGACATGCTCGCCTCCACCTCTCCCTCTTATCTCCTCCTCCTGCAACAAGCCAACCACCCATCGCGTCTGAGACGACGGCGAAGCACGGGATGCTGGTGGTAGTGGCACGGGCTGGTGGAGGGTTTCTGGGGAAGAAGACGAGTGTTGCTCCGACTCGTGAATGAGAGAAGAGGAAAAGAAAGAAAAGAGGAAAGAACGAGCACGCAAATCGAGACAACTGTGTATCCTCAAATTGGACTCCACATGGATCTCAAATCACAAGTAGATGCACAGAAAGCTAACCACAACCTCACACAACCAAGAAACAACAGATTATCCATTAATAAACTATTATACACAATATTGCAAATAATTATATGGTTTATAATAAAATGGATAATCAAGCCCAGATGTCACAGGTTAAGATGTAACATTCGTAAATTCATTTTGTAATTATTTACATTTTAATGAATTTATTCCTAGACAGGTGTTACTGTTCCGAAGTTCGTTAGTGTAATATTGTAATTTTAGGCTTAGGTCTCGTGGACTGGCTTCTATTTGTGTGTCCCTATGTGTGGTTGGCATTGTGCGTTGTGGCACTGTATTTGTGGATCAAGATGTGGGTCTGTGGGGGGCGGTTCGTGGGAGTGATTGGTGAGGTGAGTTGTTAGTTCGTGCGGGAGGCTGGTGGTTGCACTATGCATGCATGCATGCAACTACCACCCACAGTGCGTATTTATGCCCCGGTGTATTTCAGTGGCTGCTTGATGCCAGAGTTGGTTGTCTAGCGTAGGGTTTCTTGACTCACTGTGTGTGGTTTTGGTCATTGAAGGCTTTGCTTGTAGTTTTGGACTGGTAAGGTCCCGTTTGTTGTTTTGACTGGTGTAGTTTGTGGGATTTTAATGAAATGATTTGCAAAATGAATTCAAAGGAAAATTAATTATAGTTTTGTTTTCCACTGTGTGTGGAAAACAAAACTGTGTGTGGTTTTGGTCATTGAAGGCTTTGCTTGCAGTTTTGGATTGGTAGGGTCCCGTTTGTTGTTTTGGCTGGTGTAGGTCTAGTTTATGGGATTTTAATGAAATGATTTGCGAAATGAATTCAAAGGAAAATTAATAATAGTTTTGTTTTCCACCGTTTTTGTGGAGTATGTGCTGGGTGACTTCTGTCACTCACGTTTTCCTCGTGTTTTTGTATTGCAGGTGCAGGCATGCAGTGGATTTAGCTTAATGTATATAGTTTAGAGTCTCGTAGCTGAACACACAGGTTCTGGTAGTTAATATTTTCTGTTTAGTTTTTAATTTCTTGTAATTTAATTTGTTTTAAATTAATATGGAAAGTCAAGGTATGACACTTGATAGACTTGGAAGACTAACTTATTAAGTTCAAGAAAGAGATCTTGAATGAAAGTAACACACTTAAAAACTCGAGGGGTTAAAGAAAAAGCTCAGCAACTGATCGAAGTCGTTGGGGTGGAACCTCACCCCCTAGAGGTGTTAAGGGCACCCTATGTATCAGATAAGCAGCAGTAAAGGCAGTATCATATTATAAATCCTTTGGAACAGTTTGTAACATAATGGTGCATGTGAAGATATGTCTGTATTTTCGCTCTACACCATCATTTTTATGAAATGTGTGAGAGCAAGTGGTTTTATGTATAATTCCTAAAAAAACACAGTACGACTGAACAGTGGATTGAACAAACTCAAGAATGTTGTCTGTGCACAAATATTTTAGAGTAACAGCAAATTGATTTTTTATTTCATTAATAAAACTTTAAGTACATCAAGGATATGACTACGATCCTTCAGTAAATAAACCTGAGACATACGTGAAAAATCATCAATAAAGCAATGCAATAATGATAGACCAGACACAGATGGAACTTTAGCTTTAGTCGAATCCCAGATATTACAATAGACTAACAATGATGTTTACCTAACAAACAGGATTCATAATCAAATTTAGACACAGAAATCTAAGGTAAGTCTTGTTGTAATTTCTTTTGAGATGGATAACCTAACCGGTAGTGTCATAGAAAGGATGACTTTGAAGTGGACGTTGCATATGCTAATTCTTGTGGTATATCATCATTAACTAGTAGGTATATGCTATAACTGTGTTTGCGATCCAAATCAATCTTCTCTTTGTTTGCAAATCCTGAAAAGAGTAGTGAAAAGAAAAGAATTATACAATAAAATAATCATTTTATAATGGTACTAATAGAAAAGAGATTAACCAGAAAATCAAGTAATTATAGGACTTTTTCTATGGTAAGTTGGGAAGAAGTTTGCACAACCTCTTTTCCATCAACAGGATAACAATGGCCATCGGCAATAGCAATGGAATAGATAGCAATAACAATGGAACAGATATCAAAAAGTTGGGATAAACGTGTAGAAAGGCTTTTTGTACATAACGTGTGAGAAGAGACACTGAGTCAATGATCCAGAAGCGATCTTTAGAGGCTAGGAGGGTACTAATACCTGAGGAAGTAGCCTGGGATGTTTTGGCAATAGAGTCATTGACCTGTAGCTATGGTTCTAAATGTTGATTTCGTGTCGGACTTCTATACGTTGAAAAATAGACATGTGTCGGAAAAAAATCGGTATGTCGGAATTATGTCGGTGGAAACAGAGTAAAAAAAAATTACATTTGTTCAGAAAACTTCTATTTCGATATCGTGTCGAAGTTGTATCGGTAAATTGAAAATAAGACACGTGTCGGTGAAATTTCGGTGACACGCGTAGACATTTGGTACTATGCCTGTAGCTGTAGAGACTACTTATAATCAAGGTTTTAATTGTCGGTTTCCTGTTGGACTTTGGTAAATTGAAAAACAGACGTGCAAAATATTGGTATGTTGGTATCGTGTCGGTGGAAACACAGTAAAAAAAAAATTACATTTGTTTAGAAAACTTTCGTATCGATATTATGTCAGAGCCAATGTTGGTAAATTAAAAATCAGAAATTTCAGTAACATGTATAGACATTTGATGTCATGCTCATAATTAGCGTGGAAAATGATCACATATTGCTTATCGCTGGTGGGGGTGGTGGATGAAGTCTCTATAGTAACATGTGCCATTGATGGTCGATCAATCTTATTTCAACACCTATCTACTTGATGTCACATCCGTCCCAATGCGTATATCGAGAATGCCTGCCATTGTCTATGCGTCCCCCACAACTGTCCCCTCAAGAGCTACCCTGCCCTCGATCGTGTGTGACTGCTATGGTGGACTGATTTACTACTAGGACTAGTGTCGTTGTATAGATGTGTAGAATCCTGACGAAGGTTGTCTGTAAATCTAGAACACTGTCTGTGCCTAAGAGCTCGAATCTGGGAGCGAATGTCCAGGCTTGAACTAGATAAGTAAGTTGCAATGGCGAGTTCCTCACAGTACTGTCTGAATTGGGTAATGTCGGTCGTCAAAGGTTGATAGACATCAAGTTCATCTAGAAGAGCATGGAAGACTATAAAGTACTCTTGAATCGAAGGATCACCTTAGTGTAATGTGAATAGTTGTTCATACACCTCGAATACTCTCGCGATATTCTTCTCATGGCTATTTGTGAGTTGTAATGTGTCTCAAATTTTTTTTGTCGGTCGTAACATCATAACTCTCTGTGCAACTGTAAGCTCCATATTGTTTATCAATCATGACACAATGGTCGCATTATCAATATACCAATCATCATATGTAGTGGCTTTGCTGTCAGAAGGAGGTTTTGTAATATACTTTAACTTCTGATATGCTGCTACAAATGTCTCAAAACTGTGTGCTTAAAAGAGATAGTTCTTGTCATTAAGTTTCTTAGAGGTCCTACTAAGGCTCTTCACCAATGACTCGTGTGATGCCATGATAACAATGCTAGGAAGGGCTGATATGATTGAAAAAAACCTTAATGACTCACCAACGGGGTAGTCGGATTGCTACACCTATACGTGTGGACTTGACAAGTCCACGGATTAGAGACTACGTACGTTCTTGTGGCAGTCTACGACATATTTAAACAACAATGTGGCTGCCAACATTATTGTTCAGACATGGAGTGGGAGAAACAAGCGAGGAGGAGGGCCGACTGGTTGATGCGGGTGGAGGAGACTTACCGACAGTTGTGGGTTAAGGAGGAGGATCTGGGAGGGTTGCATAGGTGGAGGAGGAGCCGGACAAGGGTGCAACAGCTATAGGAATAGCTGGCCTTGCCGATGGCTGGAGGAGAGAGTCCTGCAGGGACTATCGGCAGCGGGAGAGAGGTTTGGTGTTGCTATCGATGGTGGGAGAGAGGTTTGGAGGTGTTGTCGGCGGCAAGAGTGGGTGGTGGTGGGGTCAGTAGCTAGGGATAGGGTTGTTTGTGATCCCCATGCTGTGCTCACGTACCATATGTGAATAAGGCTAATGTGCATGAGGGTCTATATAAATAGAGTATTAGACACCTTAAATGGATATCCAACCCATTTAACTAATAATGCCGCATCAAGAAGTTAGGAGTTCAAACAAAACAAGGCTTGGAAGGAGGAACAAAGGATGAAGAAACCCAAAATAATGTCAAAATGAAACAAAGGACAAAACCAAGTCATAAACAACCCTTCACAAAGCCACCAATAACTCTAGCCAAGTAGTAATTACCGCATCAATGATGACATCACTATTTGGTAGTGATGAAGACCACTCAAATATTGAGTCAAACACTTCTTTCCATTTGTGATGATCAGTGTTTTGAAAAATACAAAGCCTCCATATGGATTGAGGTTCTAAACATTTTTTTGAAAAGGGTTTTGCTATGTTTAGAGAGGAAAATAATGTGTTATTACATTCAATAGAGAGGAGTTACACACATATATGAGTTATTAGATAAATAGATATTCAATAATCCAATAACCCAGCACAACATATATAATAACTTTAATACAACTCTAACGTTTTCCCTCAAGCTGGCAGATACATAAAAACTTGAACACATCAACACTCAATCTCTTTATGAAAGCATCAATTAACTGCTCAGAAGATTGAGTGAAGGGGGTAGAAATAATCCTTTTCATCACCATATCCCGAACATAGTGACAGTCGACCTTGATATGCTTAGTGCGTTCATGGAAAGTGAGATTATTGACAATGAAGATCGCTGCTTAATTGTTATAGTGCATTGACATTTGCATCTTAGAAGACAAATAAAGCTCTGATAGAAGAGATCTGATCCACATTATCTCACATGAGTTCTGTGTCATGGACCTATATTCTGCCTCTGTACTAGATCGTGACACCACATTCTGCTTTTTACTGCGTCATGTGACAAGATTCCTTCCTATATAGATGCAGAAGTCAGATGTGGACTTCCTATTCCCTTGATCTCTAGTATATTCTGAATCTGAATACGTCATGACATTTACATGACCATTTTTCTGATAAATAAGACATCTGCCTGGAACATTTTTAACATAGAAAAGAATCCATAGAGCTCCGCTCCTATGTATCTTCCTAGGTTCATGCATAAACTGACTCAGTAAGCTGACTACATAGGAAATATTTGGTCGAGTTACTGTGAGATAAATGAGCTTGTCAATCAATCTCTTGTACTGTCCTTGGTCCTCTAATAGCTCTAAACTGCTATCCTAGAATGGTGGAGACTGCTCAATAGTACTCTCTGGTTTGCATCTTAAGAGGCTTGTCTTTTGAAAAAGATCAAGTACATACTTCTTTTGAGATAACATCATTCTCTCATTTGCATAAGTAAACTCTATGCCAAGAAAATACCTTGGCCTTCCCATATCTTTAGTGACAAAATGTGTCCTACGGTGTTCTTTGACTGTTTTTATGTCCTCTTTGTTATTATTAATCACCAGAATATCATTAACATAAACCACAAGTAATACACATCTATGATCAGTTTTCCTATAGAAAACAGAATGATCAATAGCACATTTCTGGAAGCCCCCATTCATCACCACTTTACTGAATTTTTCAAATCATACTCTAGGACTTTATTTTAGGCCATAAATCGACTTTTTTAGCTTACATATTCTGTTATCCCCTAAGTAACATACTTTGAAGATTGCTCCATAAGTATAGATTCTGTGTGATCGTCATGTAGAAATGCATTCTTGACATCTAATTGGCACAATTCCCAAGAGTTGTTGATGATAATGGACAGAACTACCCTGATAGAGTTGAGACAGGCAACTAGAGAGAATGTCTAATCATGATCAATCCTGTGTATGTGAGTGAATTCTCGAGCTACCAATCTAACTCTGTAGCAGTCAATGGTGTCGTCTGCTCTGTACTTGACACTGTAATCCCAGCGATAGATGACTACATTAGTTCCTACAGGATTAGTCACCAACTTCCAAGTGCCACGGGTTGCTAATACAATTACCTCATCATCCATTACTGCTTTCCATTATGGAAGTAGGAGTGTTTCTTGATAATTTTTAAGAATAGATTCAGAAGAAAGAGACAAAGTAAAGGTACGGAAACAAGGATAGAGAGAGTCATAGGAAACAAAATTGGAAATGGAATGAGTAGTGGAAGAACGATTACCTTTCCGTAAAGCAATAGAAAGATCTAAGTCACTTGAAAGTGGATTTACATTCATAGAGGAGGTCGGTTCTGCCAAAGGAGGTATTGTTGGTTCCTGATAACGTCGATATACCTACAAGGGACGAGGAGGGTCTGTTGGACCAACAATGGTATCCTGGAAATTTCCAGCAGGGGACTCAACAAAAGACGGAAGAGGAACCAATTCACTCACAACCACGGAATTCTTAGAATAACTCATGGACTCAAAAAATGTATCAGTAGACACATAATACTGACCAGAAGGAGGATGAAAACACCGATACCTACGTTGAGTCCTAGAGTATTCCACAAAAATGTACTTTATGGCTCTAGATGACAACTTATCAAGTTCAAGAGAGAGATCTTGGACAAAAGCAACACATTCAAAGACCCTAGGGGTCAAGGAAAATAACGTGGCATCCTTTTGAAGACATCGAAAGGGAATTTCACCTCGTAAAGGGATAGAGGACATCTTATTAATGAGATAGGTGGTTGTAAGAATAGCATCAAACTAAAGGTATTTTGAGACTTTCATATGGAACATGATAGTACAGGTAACATCTATTAGATGTTTGTATTTACGCTCTACCATCCTATTTTGTTGAGAGGTGTAAGGATAAGTAGTCTGATGTATAAAACTTAAGGATGCACAATAAGACATAACCTTGTGTTGAACAAATTCAAATGTATTATTAGTACGTAAGCACTTGGGAGTAACAATAAATCGATTTTTTATTTCAGTAACAAAGGTTTTGAATACATCATAAATGTGACAATGATCTTTAAACAAATATATCCAAGAAACTTTGGAAAAATTATTAATAAACACAATATAATAACTATGACTAGACATAAACTAGATTCTGGCGGAATCTCAGATATCACAATGCATTAAATCAAATAGACTAGGACTAGACACAAGACGTAACTGCTTAAAGAAAGCACGATGGTGTTTCCCAATTGACACAACTCACATTAAAAAGAAGAGACAAAAATACCGGATAATGCTTGTTGCAGCTTTCGGTGGGATAGATGACTTAATCGGTAGTGTTATAGTGAAGACAACTCAGAGGTGGACGCAACGGATGTTAATCCCCATGGTATATCATTGCGGACTAGCAAGTATACATCATTTCCTCGCTCATGGTCTAAATCAATTCTCCTCTTCCGTAAATCCTGAAATGTGCAATGAAAAGGAAAAAAAGTCATATAACAAAGCAGTTGTTTGGTAATGACGCTAATGGAATGAAGATTTACAGGAAAATCAGGTACAAAAAGAATTTTTATCAAGTAAAAGATGGGAAGAAGCTTGCACTACTTATTCTCCAGAAACAAGGCAAGACTAACCATCAGCGATGGTCACAGACTCAACATCATTAGACAACTCAGACAGACAAGTAAACAATGTTTTTGTACTTAACATGTGGGATGAGGCACCAGAATCAATTATCTAGGAAGAGTCATTGGCTGTCAAAAGAGCACTCGTACCTGTGGAAGTGGAGTGAGAGATAGTGACGACAGAATCAGTGACCTTTAATTGCAGGAGTCTATCATAATCAGCTTGCGAGATAGTAAGTATCTGCTCATCACTGGTGGACATTGTTAGTGTAGTTTCAATAGTAACATGTGTAGTGGAAAGGTGGCTATGCAAGTCCGACCATCTGTCAACCTGATGATTTGTCCTATCACAGTGAGTGCAATAAGGACATTCTCTAGTATCAGTACGACCACGATCACCTCCACGAGAGCCACCATGTCCACTACCACGTGTGGCTGTCATAGCGGACTGATCAGAGATTGGAGATGGAGTGGCTATGGATATACGCAGAACACAAGCAAAGGTCGCCTGCAAATCTAGAACACTATCTACTCTTAGTATCTATCTCCTGATTTGAGAACTAAGTTCTTAAGACAGATTGAAAAGGTAGATCACCACAGCTAGTTCTTCCTGATACCGTCTCGTCTAAGTGATGTCAGCTGTCAAGAGTTGATATATCTCAAGCTCATCTAGTAAGGCCATGCTCTGGAACAGACCTTTCCCTCCTGACGGAGAGTAAACAACTACTTGTACGCTTCAAAAACTCGGGAGATATTTCTTCCATAACCATAGGTAAGTCACAGAGCATCCCATATCTTTTTGGCAGGCCTTAGTATTATAACACCCTTAGCCACAACAGGCTACATACTATTTACCATTTAAGAATCGATGGTTGCATCATCCGTGAACCAGCCATCTTATATGGTGTCTTTACTATCCGGAGGAGGTGTGGTTAGATGATTAATTTTGTGATGCGTGATGATAAAAGTCTCAAAACTTTGTGTCCAAAGTAGATAATTTTTGCCATTTAATTTTCCAGAGGTTCCATTGAGGTGTTTTAGTAGAGATTCACTTGTAGCCATGACAAATAGGAAAATATGTGGTTTGATTTTGCAAGATGGGGAAGGAAAACACCTGCTTTGAAAAGTGTACGGCGAAAAAACAACCACAAACATCTACCGAAGACACCACGATGCAGTTTGGAGGCACAAACACGGGTGGATATTACTTATCCACACCTACACGAAGAGGAGAAGAGACGGAGAGGCCTACACCATAGCCAAGACGTCGGATGGAGGCAACAAGGGACTGAATAACCCCTTCGACGAGATCTAGGGCCGTCGACGCCCCTTTTGGCTGCTACAGGAGTAACCAACGGCAGCTGGGGAGGGCGAAGTTGGCGGCGGAAGAACTAGAGGAGGGCTACGTCGACGGGAGAGAGGGCCTCAGTGGTCGGTGGCGACATGTGGTTGGGATTCCGGCGTTAGATGGTGACGACAGAGGTTAGGGTTCCGACGGGTGGTGGTGGTAGAGGAGAAAGTTAAGGGTAAAATCCAAGCTCTGGTACCATGTTGTGTTTAGAGAGGAAAATATTTTGTTATCTCATTCAATAGAGAGGAGTTATATATATATATGAGTTATTGGATAAATGGATATCCAATAATCCAACAACTTAGTACAACATATATAATAACTTTAATACAACTCTAACTGGTTTAAATTGGCGTTTATTGAAAAATGGTGAGAACTAATAAAAATAAATGAATGATAAGCATGCAACCAACAGTATTCTTCAAATTACCTCAATATACAAAGTACCATTCAAACACAAGTAATTTAATTCAAAGCACTTAACATGTGTAATTATCATTCAACCATAATAATTTAATCCAAAAATATAAATTAAACAATTAAATAAGTAATATGCATAAGTAAACAACTAAATGCCTAGACAATTAAATTATCTCAATGAGAATAAGTCAACATCATACTATCAAAAAAATGCTAAAAGACTCAAAAAATTGTTATTTAAACGGAACAGGCCCGTTTAAACAATTGCTTAAAGACCGTATAAGTGTAAAACGAAACGATGTCGTATAAAAAATGTTTTATTTCCATTTAAACGGTCGCTTTTTCATTTATTGGAACAATGGTGATGATCAAAGCTAGAGATTGGAGTCCAGTGATTAATAGATTTAAGAAAAGATTATCTGAATGGAATGGTAGATTTGTCAATGAGTGGTAAAATTACTTTGATTTCTTCAGTGTTGTTAAATCTACTAATTTATTATCTTTCTATATTTCAGATCTAGGCTAATAGACTTGAAAGCATGAAGTAGTTCTTGTGGAAAGGTGGAAAAAAGGGGCTCACAAGGGTTTTTATATGGTTGCTTGGAGTAAAGCTTGTATATCAAAAAATGAATAAGGCATTGGCATTAGAGATATTCACTTGTTTAATTTGACTCTCTTATGGAAATGGCTTTGGAGACTTGAGGAACGTGGGGAGTTTGGGATTAGCCTATGGTAAAGGTAATTTTAGAGAAGTTGGGGGTCAATTACCTATTTTTGGTGTTTGTCTTTGGAATAAGGTGGTAGGAGTTTGAAAAGGTGTTGGAATCAGAGAAGATAATTTACTGTAGTATGAAGATGGTGGTAGTAAGGGTGAGTGGGTTCGGTTTTGAATGGATAGGTGGATTAGTTCCTTTGCCTTGATAGTGTCTTTTCTTACACTTTTTTGCAAGGCTATTTGAGTGTTTTGAGTATTTCGAGGCAAGGATTGTTTGGGATGTTCAATTTAAAAGAGATCTAAATGATAATGTACTCAATGGTTGTATATCCTTGTTGGTTCTTTTGAATTCCCATTACTTTATATTGTCTAACGTAGATACTGATGCTCTTTGTTGGCAATGGAGAAGTGGATGTTCCTTCTCGGTGAAGTTTCTCTTTTAGGTTTGAATGAGTGAAGGGATCAAGAAGGCTTGCGTGAAATGGATTTGGAATCATCAGTGAAGATGCAATTTTTTTATTGGTAGCTACTTCATAGAGGTGTGTTGACCGAGGTTGCTTTGAAACATAGAGGCTTTCAACTTACAAGTAGATGTTCTTTTTGTTCTTGTGAAGAAGAGGACGTTTGGCATCTATTTGTTAGATACTAGGACATGAATCGATGGTGGCTTAGTATGATTGGCTTAAATGGCCATTTTATTCACTCTCTTAATTTTAGTTAGGAGAAAAATGGCTTTAAAAGATGTGTTGGAAGATAATAAGTGGTGTGGCTGAATGTAACACTTGAGGTCTCTATGGGTGCCGTGTGGGTGTCATGTGGGTGACAGGCGTGGATTGGTCGTCGGTTCATTAATGTGGTTTTGGATGTGTTTTAGTAGCCTAGAGTGTTTTAAGTTGCAAGTTATTGTTTTAAGATTTGGTTTCTACTCGATTGTATTTTTTTGGTGATCGGGTGGTCATGGCGGTAGTGAGCCCTGTTAGGTGGATTGGTGTTTGATTATGTAACATTCGTAAAATTCATATTGTAATTATTTATATTTTAATAATTTTATTCCTAGACGGGGTGTTACTGTTCCAAGGTCTGTTGTGTAGATTTGTGCCTTTAGGCTTGAGCCTCGTGGGTTGTCTTCTTTTTACGTGTCCTTGTATGTGGTTGGCACTGTGCTTGTGGGCTCAGGTGTGGGGTCTGCATGGGGTCCACATTTGTGGGCCGTTTGTTGTGACTAGTGGTTTGGTAGAGTGGTCGGTGTGCTCGTGCAGGGTGTCGGTGGCTAAGACGTGTAGGTGAGCACGCTCCCAACTACTACATGCGTAGGCTTTATAAGCCGCCCACACCGCACTCCTCCGTCGCTCGTCGCCGTCTTCTTCTTCTTTCTTCTCCTCTTCTTCGGGCGCGCACCTCTCCTTCCCCACCTTCCCTTCCTTTCCTCCTCACTCTTCTCCCTTCCCCACCCCTATTCCTTCCACCCGTCCTTCCCTGTTTTCCTTGTTTCGTGCGTCGAGAGAGAGAGAGAGAGAGAGAGGGAGAGGAGTGGAGGCGTTGTCGTGGCTTGTGGCGGTCTGGGAAGCTCTGGAGCGATGTCTCTGAGGTCGTGGAGTGGCAGTGGATGTGCGAGGTCGTCGGGGTTCGTCGGAGTCGGTCAGAGGATTGTCGGAGCTCATTTCAGGTATGTATCTCCAATTTAATGTGTAGAAATCATGTAAAATGGTAGAAATGCCTAGGATGCATGTAATCTAGGTTAAATTTAATGTTTTAGAATTTTTGGGAATTTATTGTGGTTTTTATGGGTATTTATGTCGGTAGTTGAGATTTGGGTCATTTTGACCTTTATGTCTTTGCAATTTTGTATCTTGATGCGTGGTGAATGGATTTCAGTTTTGTTTATTGGGTTTTGGAGTAGACTCGACGGTCTACCATATATAGTTTATTCGAGATTTCTGGTGATTGTTTGACGGGTCCGATTGGAGCTTCCATTTCTGACGATTTTTTAGGTGCTCTGCTGCAGGTCACCTAAATTATGACAGAGAACTGGGGGCGTAGGCCGATTGCACGGGCCACATGCGTGGATTCGACAGCAGTTCTGGCCCCTGCTCCAGGCTTTGTTGACGTTCAGACGAAAGTGCCAGGGGTGCTGGCCAGACTTGTGCTCCACATGTGTGGGTTTGTTAGAGTCTTTTTTGGGTTTTTCCTGGATTTTTGAAAAATATATTTTAATGCAGTAGTTTTTAAGATTGGTTTGTATTGTCTCTGTAAGATGGGATTGTAGGCCTTCAGTGGTGGTCTCCTGGGACATCTGATGTGTCATTTTGTCGAGATTTTTAAAGAGTTTTCAAAGAAATAAAATGATTTTGAAAAGTGGATTTCAAAGAGTTAGTTGGCTTGTTTGGAAAAATGGTTTTCCAGGTTTTCTGTGTGTAGGCCGAGACAGTATGATACCGTGTTGTCGGGACTAGGAAATGTGACGACATTTCTCCCTAGTTGAGGTTGAGGTTGAGGGCCGAGATACCCGAGACTGAGGGACGTCGGGTTTCTTGTGGTTTTGATTTGTAGGTGCAGACATACGGTTGGTTTAACGTAGTATATATAGTCTGAAGTCCCTTAGCCGCACACATAGGTTTCTGGTAGTTAAATATTTTCTATTTAGCTTTAATTTTTTCGTAATTTAATTTGTTTTAAATTATTGTGGAAAATGTGAGGCGTTACAGATTACCTTTAAATGTATTTTTTTTTTGATAATCAAAGTCAATTTTGTGAATGCTTCCTTCATTGGGTTCCTTGTTGGATGTGTTATGCCTTTAGCATATTGTGTCGTGGTTTTTTTTTTTTTGTGTTTTGTCTCATGAATGCGTGGAGTACGAGGTGGAAAATCGCAATTATGCTACAGTACCATTCCATGATAGCATTGTGTTTGGACAATCACTTTGCAACGGCATTGTTCATGAACAGTGTTGGACTCGAGGTTTTTATAAAATGTAAGAAAGGGAAAAGGCAAGGCTCATTTGCAGCCGCGAGAAGGGAGAAAGGGATTGAGAAAGGGGAATCCAAAGAGAAAGAGGGGGAAACGGGAGTGATCAAAGAGTGAGAAAGAGTGGTCGGTGAGGGCTGTTATTGTCGTAGGTTGCTGGCCATTGCTATCGTTGCTTGTTGTTAGTGCTACCTAGACAACCATTGAGAGCTACTACTGCTAGTGTTGCTATGTTGTCATTGCTGCAACCGTGCATTTGAAAGACGGAGCTCTGATGGTCAAGGAACGCATGCTACTGTTGTCGTATGGGTTGAGAACAGAGCGTTAGTGAAAGGTACATGTTCTGCCTAAGATCCTTTCAATCATAATGCTTGTTTGATGTGGTTGTGCCTTTGGGTTCCATATAGGAATCCAGTGTTGGGGATTACATGTTGGGAACCCAATTTGTGTAACCATGGGTTGCTAGTGTGGTGGGTTTTTCAATGGAAAAATCCTTGTATGTGGATTTGTTGTTTTATAGTTTGCCGAGGTATATATTTAGCATGCTTTATGTGGTTTTATGATGAATTATTATGGATTTTTGTTGTGGTTTATGCTTCCTCTTATGATGTATGGGATTATGTAGGTTTTGTCCCATATTAGAAAAAATGAAGATAGGACTTATAGTTATATATAAATGGATCTCTCTATTTATTGTCAATTGATTTTGAGTTAAATGTTCATATTTTAAAATGGTATCAGAGCCAACAGAGTTCAAATAGACCCTAGTCCACACACATTTATCTATATCTAAAAGAGACACTTGTTAGACTTAAAAGAGACCATAAGTGAGAGAGAGTGTTGGAATAGTTCCACATTAGAAAAATTGAAGACAAAACTTGTGATTATATATAGATGGATTCCTCCACTCATTATCAATTGGTTTTGAGTTGAATGTCCATATTTCAACACCTTGCATTGTTCAAGTCAATTGCTCTGGCTTGAGACACGTATTACCCACGTGGGTTAGGGGCGTAGGTCTCCGGGCTAGAGTTGTTGTGTGTGTTTTGTTGTTATTGATTTGTGGCATTTTGAATTGACTTTGAAATGATTTTCAAAATATTTTCCAAAACGGATTTGGAAAGAAATCTATAGGTTTTGTAAAGGTTTTAGAGAAAGAAATGTTGTAGTTTTGAAGGACTTAAAGGTCGAAGCATTTGGTCAAGAAGTTATAGATGATTAATACTTTTGAATGGACAAGAAATAGTTGTCGAGGATGAGGTTCGAGTGGCTTTCCATGGTTTTTAAGGAATCAAAAGGGTTGTAGGATCATATTAATAGACTAAGGAAGGTTGATACCTATGGCAGATCATGTGTGAGTCTGTGGTTGAGGTTTTGTAGTTTTAAAGGACCAAAAGACCTTAGGTAAGGGTTTGTGTACCAAGAACCAAGGATAAGGTTAGGGAACAAGAGGTTATATAATCTAACTGACAGATCAGGGATGAGTGATACCTCTGAAGGGTTAAGAGCTAGATGAGTAGGTTAAGGTTACAGGGAGTTGTACTGGTAGGACCAAGATGTAAAAAAGTCCTTTAAGTGGTCGAGTGCAACAGTCTCGAGGTCATCAAGAGGGCGAACCTTGTATGTGTGTTGTCCTGTGTGGACTTTTTAGGGTTCTTAGAATATGAACTTGGGGAGGAGAGCTCCTACATAAGATGACTTTATTGTGACAGTATAGTGCATCTTGACGACGGTTTGTAGCTAATGTTGGTTGTTTGGGTTCGAGTGATTTGACAGGTTTTTGTAGTGGGTGTGTGATTTGTGTGGATTCGTGATGATTTGGACTTGATTTGATAGAATTATTATAACAAGTGTGCATAAAGATATTTTAAAAATACATGTGATTTTAGTTCTAAAAAAAGAGAAAAGGGTTTTTGAAAAGCATTTTAAAAAGATTTTATACTTGTTTGTAATAAGATATTGCACGTATTTGTGGCATTGTATGTGTTTAATGTTGGTGTTGCCACAAAGGAAGCCTGTGTTAGCTTCGGAGCTGAGCCTTAGCAGCTTCGATTTTGGTTTGTAGTTTTAGTAGATGGTAGGTATGTGTTGGGTGACTTCTAAATGGTAATCATATGTATTTTTAATAGTTTTCTTGTAGTTGTAGATATTGGATTAGCAGTCAAGTCTAGTACATATAACAGGAGTCACATAGCTATGTACTACAAATTTTGAGTAGAATTAGTAGTTAATTTTTAGTTGATTATATAATTAATTTCTTGCATTTGTTTTCGAGTTATTTATTTATTAATAGCTCTAAGTGTGTTTGGATTTTGAACTGTTGTAGGTGACGTCGTGACATGTTACCTCATTCTATTTGGTGATTAAGGTAGTTGAAACGAAATAGAAGGATTTTTGTTGGGGAAAGTGGTGATAATTTCATTTGGAAGAAGAAGATTTTCAAGCTAGTGGTACAATGGTCTACTTATAGGCCACGTGTTGATATAGTCATAGTGATGGATGTTGTTGCTTGGTTTGAGAGTTTACTTGCTTTTTAAGTGCTTTCGGGTCTTGCCCCTTTTTTCACTATTTTTGTTAGCCCTTTTTTTTCTGTCTTTGTTTCCTTGGTTGCATATGTGGAACCATTTTCTTGTGTGTGTGTTCTTTTTACTTTTTAAGGATTCAATGAAATTCATCATTTATTGTTCAAAAAATAAAATAGAATAAAAACTCAGAATGTGATGATACGTCTGATGTCTAATTCATGGTCTTATGCTTCCATACATTTTTGTTTTCTGCTTTGCCATTTCCTTTTTAAATTTATATATACTAGTGCTTGCTTATTTCAGGAAATTCTCAGTCGTGCACTTGGCAGTAATTGCAATGTGAGGTTGATTGAACGATCTGCATTTACAAATATTCATCGCGGTATGTATGATAGATATACATTCTTTGGAGGGTAAATTACTGTTTGACATCTTGAACTATTGTTGAGTCTTGACTTGAAATTTAAATGCTTTAATTCCACTCCCCACATAATCCATCAAAAGTACAGAATTTTCCCTGTTCCTGATCTGCTTTTTGTAAGAAACAGGAAAAGGAAGCCACTTTACCTTCTTCAAGTGTTTTTCTAGGACTAATTTGTCCTCAGTAATATTCTTAGAGTTTCCCTGTTTCTTCTTATTTTTCCATTTTGTTCTGAAATTAGTTGGATTAGATCTTCGCCCATCCCATGTCCATGTTCATCGAGCTGCTACTTCACATTTATACAGTCCTTTCACTGTCTCAATCAATGGGATTTTTTAGGTAGTTTTTCCCTCATGGTGGTTGTCAATATCGTCACTGTAAAGACCTTTGAAGATGAGATGAAAAGGCAATCCAATATATATGCTTGATATGCATTGGACAAGAGCATGGACTATGGTTTTAATTTTTCCCATTTGTAATCTCGAGTTGGCCAGAGAGAATGTGCGCTGAGTATGTGAGGTTAAGGTTATTACAGAGGAGTATAATATTCTCTTTTTCTCAAACATTAACACCATCAAAGGTTTTAAATTGGAAGGAGATTCTAACGTAGATTGGAAGTGTGACGTTGGAATCCATCAAGAAATCCTTTTGAATTCATCTAGGAATCCTTGAATTGTAGAAACATGGACATGGATTCCTTTTGAATTCATCTAGGAATCTTTGAATTGTAGAAACATGGACATGGATTATATGCAGATAGAAACATGGACATAGACACAACAGTTTATAGAAACTAGGACAGACACAACAACAGCAAGATACAGACACACACACTGAGGATGTTATTGCAACACTTTTTTTTATGGATACTGCTGTTTTGAGTCAATTTACATATTAAAAGGTGAATTTTGAAATTTGAGATTTTATGAAATAAACTACTTTGAAACCTAAATGTCTAAAATTTTCCCCGAAGCTAGGAATCTGAGTCTCATGTATACTAGATTGGGGATGTTGACTTCCAATACGTTTGCATTCCTATTTTTTGATATTTTTATTGAATTCATTTTTTTTTGGGTATGGGGGCAGTAACTATTTATAACTTATTAGAAATGAAATATAGATGACATTTAAATAAATTGTGTTAAAGCAAGTCATTGCAGTCCTCTTCATCAAGGCATATGGACAACCCAGAACAGTGAAGCAGTCCAGCCATGTCCAGTATTTTGAACACAATATATACTAGTTTGAGCCAACATGTTTCCCAATTCTGAAACATGTCTGACGTGGGTATGGCAGCCTCTTAAAAGTGCCTGTCCTAGGTTGTATTGACGTCTTCAAATACAAATATACTGTTGACTCCTAGGTAGCTAGGCCAACTCAAAAAGGCTAAGTTTAATGGCAACATAAAGGGGAAAGTGATTGTAATTTGAATTATAGAAGTGATTTCAATGGTTCCATACTGATTGAAGGTTGTTTGAGTTTGATCTGACTTGTTGAGCTACCTTATATCATATGCTGTGTCCTTCCTCTTCACGAATTGGGAGATACTTGTTTCTCCATTACTAAGACAACAGTGTCCTTGGCTTTTCATCTCGGATTTATTTGTTCATAGCAACTTGAACTCATCGATCACGTGTTATACATCAAATATTATAGTGATTTAAAGTTTAAACATGAGGATGGCAAGCTGAAATATTGTGAAAGTTCACGGTAGTAACTATAATATCCTTCTTTGCACTACATCACATACGTGTTAATTAATGAGGCCATTAAATTGTTTCTCTCAGGGCAAGCTCTTGCTGTCTTTAAATCTGAAGAGGCTGCAACATCAGCAATTCAAAGGTTAAGAAAAGAAATTTTAATTCTTCCAAACAGGAGGTATTATTCATATAGTACTCATTATTTTACTTAATGGCACTATCTCATTGTTAATATTAAATCCAACGTCCAACATGAATATGTTTTCAATCATTCTTATTATTCTTTTGACCAATCTAAAGTGGAATTTATAGAAGCTCAAAAACAAAAGAAGATAGCCAAAAAGGATGCCTAAATGAAGACCATTGTTGAACATTTTCATTGTCACAAGATTGCCAAGTAACGTCTTATAGCCTAAAGGCTTTTCTTGTTAGTATGACTGAAGCAAGGGAACAAGCCCCAAAATGCCTAAGGCAAGGTGTTAGTGAGAGCATGACGTGCATAGGTGATGAATTTAGAAAACATAAAAGAACATATGTAACATGAAAATAAGGATCCAAATAAATGCTAATATCAAATGATTGATCAAATTTCACCCTTAACTACAAAGATCTAGAAAAATAAAGTTGTGTAATAGTCTCATAATAAGCAAACCAAAAATAGAAATATAATGATAGTCACTATAGTTTGAATGTTCAAACTTCAAATATAAAGTTTGCCGATGACTCATAGAGGAATTAGTTAGAATATTAGTGGGCATCAGAGCATGAAAATATTCATAGTGCAACATTACATGTATCCATGAGTCTAACTAGCATTTCTAGTTTGGGTTATTTCTACTACAATCCTAAACTTAAACCCTAAACCCAAGGACACCTTGGTCTTATGATGGGCTTCCTTGGAGGATGTCAAAGGAATTGCCTTTGTGATAGGCTGTTTTGAGTAGAACACTGGCCTAAAGGTAAACTTCAGGAAATCATCCATGGTTGTTGTAGGTTCGGATCTTGGTTTTGTTGCTTGTGCTGTTGAGTTGCTTGGTTGTTGGGTTGAGTGTTTTCCAATCCGTTATCTCTATTTGGATCTTGGGTTAGAAAATCTGATTGGAATTCAATTGTTGAAAGGTTGGAGAAGTGCCTCACTCGTTGGAAGAGAGGTTTCTATCACTTGGTGGGTCAGCTAGTTACCTCTGTGCTGTTCAACTTGCCTATCTATCTCCTATCCATCTTTTGGATACCAATCTCTGTGGTGGGGTAGTTTGAGAGGATTTAGTGGAACTTTCTTTGAAAAGATGGTCACATGTCTCTTGTAGGGGTTTACCACTTGTTGCTTGGCACAAAGTCTGTCAACCCCATTGAAAGAGAGTTTGGGTTTGTGGAGTTTATGTTCTTTTAATCTTGACTTCCTTGGCAAATGGATTTGGTGTCTTGGTCAATTTTCTCTTATGATGAACTTCTCATTGCTACTACAATGGTGAGTGTTTGTTAGGAAATGATATAAAAGGTGTATTTAGGCAGGGTAGGTAGTCATTTGAGAAGGGTTTCTCTAGTGTGCAGTGGTGAAGCTAAAGGGGTGAGAGTGTGGGATTTGGTTGAGAGTTGGGTGTGGGGATTAGATCAGGTTTGGGAATATCCAGGGGTTGACTCCATGCCACTGAGACTATTATTTTCAGATTTGTTTCTTCTCTCAGTATAGCCTGTTGTTAGTATAGAATAGTGTTTTATGAAAGTGTCTACTAATGTTGTTTGGGATTTGAGATTTAGGAAGAATCTCACACAGGAAAATGTGGATTCAAATTGTTTATCAGTTGTATCTAACTCTTGTACTTTGTTGTGGGTCAAGGATGGAATCTTCTTAGTCTCATCAGTTTTCGATCATAACCTATATAGGAGTCCAGGTAAGTTGCAATACTTGGATATGGAACAATAATGCCTGTTAGATTAAATGGATCTTTATATGGATATTTGTGTTATCTACTAAATAGGTTACTTGTAAATTAAGTATATGTTCTCCTATGTATATGAGATTATAATCTTTTGTTATTGAATGAACAATATAATAGTTTCTTTCCATCTCACATGATACCAGAGCACAGGTTAACCCTTAGGATTTGAGAAAAAGAGAGAGTGTGTGCATAGTAACCACTGTCGTCGTCGACGGACCTCCATCATAGCATTACCGTCAGCGATAGTAGATCCATGGAAAAACTTCCCCTTTTTTGTCCTCCTTTCCCATCCAAAGCGTAGATTCGACCAAGCCTATCGTAGGCAAGCCCAGATCTAAGTTGTTTTGTCACCACCAGCCTTGTCCCCTTCGTCCAGTGACAGTTACAACAACTCCAACGTGTCTAGGTAGTCCTGCCCCACTTGTCGGTGTCTTTAGCCCATTCTCCACCACCCTTTAAGCTCTCCAGCCCACTTGACGCACCCTTCTAAGGGCGTCGACAATCTCCACAAGCCAACCCTTATTTGTTGATTGTTTCAAGCCCTATGGGGCATTCCGTCGGATGTTTCAGGTCTTATAGGGCACTCTGTCAACTTCTTCAGTCCTGTCATCGACATTGTTGTCTTTGGCTTGTTGTCGTCGTCGTCGTCTCTGACCTTCTTTCCTACCAAATCGTCGTCAACAATCACAGATCCACACCCTCCACTCCTTCTCCTATCAATAAAAATTTAATTTGATATTACCTCAAAATTTTCACGCATTGATAACGCTCTTGAGTTTCTTTAGTCCAGGATTGTCTCTTACTGTGCTTCATTAGGTTTATTCATCAAGCAAGTGTCTCCACACCTCACAACAAAATAGAATTACGGAACACAAATATAGACATATATTAGATATTACTCACACTTTTACGGTTCATATGCGTGTTCCAAAGCAATTGTGGTTTGATGTTATCCTTATAGTTACCTACCTCATCAAAAGAATGCCTTTTACTCCTCTAGGTGGTGAAGTCCCTCTTCGGCATCTCAAATCTGAATCCAGTTTGTTTAGCTTGTCTCCCAGAGTATTTGGGTGTGTGGCCTTCGTTCAAGATCTTTCATTTGGTCTGGACAAGTTGTTTCCAAGTTTTATTAAGTGTGTATTTTTCGAGTACTTCAGAACTCAAAGGGAGTATTGATGCTTTTATCCTCCTACCTAGCGGGATTTTACTTTTATAGATGTCACTTTCTTCGAGTATATATGTTACTATGATGATTCCTCTCTCAGTGTGTGTCAGTTCTCCTTCCATCAGTTGTTGAGTTATAGGACGTCAGTGCCCAAGGTGGTTCTACTGTGCAATAAGAAGTCATTCGTTCCTTGCAGATTTATCAACGATGGCAGCATACACCAGTGCTTCCTACTACTGAACCTTCCTCTTCTGCAAATGGAAATCTGTTCTCCAGTTCTTCAAATTTTCCTATTGTCTTTCGGAAAGGTTCTCGAACATGTACTACTCATCTTATTTCACATTTTGTGTCTTATGAGTCTTTTCAC
The DNA here is from genome assembly GCA_024699735.1 of Posidonia australis. Classification (NCBI taxonomy): domain Eukaryota; kingdom Viridiplantae; phylum Streptophyta; class Magnoliopsida; order Alismatales; family Posidoniaceae; genus Posidonia; species Posidonia australis. The sequence goes on from JAMKQA010062495.1 coordinate 29,217, forward strand.
CCTTGTTTTTATAGTTTTGCGTTGTCTTTTTCTTCTGAGTTCATTTCCAGAAATCATCAAGAAACATTGTTCCTTACTTATTGGAAGGCTGCTATTGATAAGGAAATAGTTGTATTGACCAATCGTGGTACTTGGGAGTTGATGATCCATACTGTTGGGACTACAGTAGTCACCTGCAATTGAGTCTACTCTATCAAATATAAATCAGATGGCAGCATTGACAGATACAATGCCAAATTGGTGACTTAAGGCTTCACTCAGGCATATGGCATTAACGATGTAGAAATATTTTCACCAGTTATTCATTTTAATTCTATCAAGGTCATTTTATCTCTAGTTATTAACCACTTTTGGGAGGTATGTCAATTGAATGTCAAGAACGTCTTTTTATATAAGGGTCTAATCGAGTCTGTCTTAATGGAGCAATTTTCAGGTTATGTTGCTCAAGGGGGGGATCGTGTGTGCAGACTGAAGAAAGCAATCTATGACATCAAACAGAGTTCCAAGGCATGGCTTGAAAAGTTCAGTCAGGTGGTTCTAACTGGTGGTTTTCAAAGGTGTATTGTTAATCATTTTGTGTTCTACGGAAGAACTACTAGTGGGTGTGTTATTCTGACAGTATGTGTGGATGATATACTGGTGACAGGTAGTGATGTGCAGGGCATTGCTTCTCCACACCTATTTTGTGACCAGAGACATTGAGAAGTCACATTATTTCCTTAAGATTGAATTTGCCTATACTAATGGAAAGATGGCGTTGTCACAGAGGAAGTATGTCCTAGATCTCCTAAAAGGAATAGGTTTTTTGGAGTACAAATCAAAGAGTACTCCTATCAAGCAGACATTAACGCTTTAGGATACCAACTCATACTTGTTGGAGGATCCTAGTCAGTATAGACGATTGATCGGAAAGTTCATCTATCTGACAGTGACTCGACTTGATATCTCATATACAGTCAATCTTTTAAGCAATTCATGCATGAGCCGAGGGGAGCACACTAGACTAGGACTTTTCGTGTTTTGTCTTACGTTAACGAGGTTCTAGGGAAAGGTCTAGTCTGCAGGAGAAATGGTCACACAAGAATTATAGCGTATTCAAATTCTGGATATGTAGGAGATTAAGGGGATAGAAAATCTACATCTGGTTTTTGCACCTATGTAGGACATAATCTTGTCACCTAGCGAAGTAAGAACAGAATGTAGTGTCTAGGCTCAATGCAGAGGCTGAGTACAGATCTATGGCTCAGACAATTTGTGAAATGATGTGGATCAAATTACTCTTAGTGGAGCTTGGATTCAGCATTGAGTTGCCTATGTCGATGTATTGTGACGACCGGGCAACCATTTTTATAGTTAATAATTCTACCTTTCATGAACGTACAAAACACATAGAAGTTGATTGTCGTTATGTGAGAGATGTAGTAATGAAAGCGGTTGTGACTACACCTTACACCCAGTCAGCGAAGCAGTTGGCTGATGTTTTCACCAAAAAACTAAGTGTTGGTGTTTTTAAATCTTTATGTGACAAGCCGGGTATGGTTGATATGTCTGCTCTAGTTTGAGGGGAAGTGTTAGAGTTATATATATGTATGTATGATTATGTTATTATGGGTACATAGGTTATTGGATATATATTTATATCAAGGTATCTAATCTCTCTATTTATATGTAACTACACACATTACTGAGAATAATATTGTTTTCTCCCTATTCGTTGTCTCAACATTGACAATTATTAATGATATTATTTTTTAGTTGTTGAAATTGAGTATTATTTGTGATTGAGATTAGAGTTCTAATTACATAGGAATTGGATTATAGTTCGGTTTTGTTATCTTTGTATTCTGTGTTAGTTCTACATCAATTTAGTATCAAAGTAAACAACAATCTACATTTCAAAAATCAAAATCCACCATTGTTTTCTTGTTTGTATTGTCAACACCACCACTGTCGCAATGTTATCATGACAACACCATCACAACCATCGCCATTGTGTTTTGCTTTGTCACCTGTCGCAACCATAGAATCAAACGTCGGTTTCGTGTCAGACTTCGGTCCGACAAAAATAAGAAACGTGTCGGACATCGGTGGAAATGTCGGTGGAAACGTGGTAAATTTACGGAAGTCCATGGAAATGATAAAAAAACTTTGAATTTTGATTTGAAACTCTTAGATAAGCTAAAGTAAGTAATAATCTACTTCTTAGACTACTTAGATCAACTCTTTCAATATATATCACATGAAAATACAGTAGATAAGTCTAATAGAAATATCCCGAAGTATAAATAATACATAAAAATACTTAATAAATGTTTAAAAACAAAAAGACTCAAAAAAGTTACCTTACATATGTTTAATACCATGAAGAATGCCTTGGTGGATCAAAATATTCTTCCTGTACATCAGCTATATTGTGTTCTCGATGAAGTTGTTGTCGAATTTGAAATTCTCTCCAGAACACATAGTTGTTCCAAGACATATGATTATAATATGTCTGATATGAAATAAACATTAAAAATCCTTAAATAAACATAAAAACATTATTGATTTTATAAAATTGAAATAAACATTATTTTTTAAACTTGAGGAGTAATTACTGAAAAATTACAAAAAAAAAATTAAAATAACAAAC
>JAMKQA010062496.1:0-19507 GCA_024699735.1 Posidonia australis
ATGTCTATCCAATGTGCAGTTAAACATAAATATGGAAAATTATTTGGACCAGTCCAAACATCACATGTTAATGATATTTTACATAATAAACTAAAAAATATTCCAATTAAATCTTTTTTATCTTTTTTAAATGTTTTATGAATTATATTTCTTGTTATATTTCTAGAAAAACTTTTAAACTGTGGATTTAAATAATTTTGCATACCTGATTCAACATTTTTATTTTCAGAAAAAGAAAATGATTGTTCGTCTTGTACTATAAATTTAGTTACTCCTTCCTTAACTTCTTTTGTTTTATATTTCAAATTAATTATACCACTAGATACTACTTGTAATTTCGATTGTTTTAAATTTGTGTTATCATCTTTATTATGTTTAGGTATACATTTTTGTAAATGTCTTGATATATGACCTACACCCCCTCCCTTAGGACATGTGTATGTGGTATTACAATAATTACAGTAACACCTAGTTTGATCTACAAGGTCTAATGTAACATGCTATCAAACCCAAGAACTTTGTTTCCTAGGTTTTTTAGTAGCTGTGGACTGTGTAGTATGTGTTGGGTAGACTGAGGCTGATCTGACTCCATACTAGGGATATAGTCATGGCTACTAACATTACCAATATTTTCCATTTTAATATAAAAAACGAATATAAAATAATAAAACCCTTAACCCATAAAAACCAAAACCCAAAAAATGGAGAGATTAGAAGTAAAGAATTTGGAGGGATTAGAACTAGAGAAATTTTGATGTTGCTGGCTCAGCTGGTGTCGTGTGGAGACTGGAGAGTAGAAGACGGGGTAAAATCCAAAGCCAAACAGCAAAATCTTCACTTGAAAAATCTTCGATTAAAAGTTGGGAGAAAGTCGTAGACTTGTAGTTGAGAAGAGAAGAGAAGATTGAGTTGTGAAGAAAAATGAATGGAGTAGGTAGGTATTTATAGGTAGACCTGTCAAATGGATCGTGTCATGTACTTATCGTGTCGTGTATAAACGTGTATAAATGTGTATACTATACATATATGTTAAATCCAAACACAATCCATTTAACTATAGTGTACCTAATACTAAACCCAAATACGAATTGTTTGTTAGCGTGTATACACGACATAACCCGTTAAGTACACGTTTAGTATACGTTTAACATTTACGCGTTTGTATACGTACAAAAATCAAAGACAAATCAATAAATCATAAAATCAATCATTCAATAATATTTCACAAGTGCCATTGTTCCATACGTTAATATCATAAGTCTACAACATATCATAGACATCCACTATTCAAAATAATGAAAGTTATAATCTATATACATGATTAGGTAACGTGTACTTATCATGTACTTATCAGGTTTTTTACTTTAGACACAAAAACGACCCGTTTAATAATCGTGTTTACCGGATAGACACGATAAGTACACGAAACATGATAAAGATAAACCCAAATACGGTTATATCGTGTCGTGTTCGTGTTAGAAATTGATAGGTCTATTTATAGGGTAAATGGAGTGAATTTTAAGATAAAAAAAACATAAGAAATATGCAACGGCTAAATAACCATTGAAAACGGTTATATTATGTAGCCGTTGCAGAATGGTGCGCTAGGTATGTGCGTCATATATATATATATTAAGATTTTTGCAGGTAGACCGACCCAATCCAGTCTATACTGTATTCACGGGTCAAATTGGGTCTAGTAAACGAACCTTAACGGGCCTAACCCTTGGGCTTGACACGACCCACAACCCACAACGAATCTGACCCAAAGAATTTTTTTTTAGACCCAGACCATGTTGATCCCAGACTGCGGCTCGGCCAGATTTACACCTTTATGTATACCCGTGCCAGTTATATATTTTATTTGTTCTCTGTGTGACTTCAGAGTGCATTTCAGGTTGTAAGCCTCCCACTCTCTCCACCGAGATCTCGTAATATTCGTATCACATGCATTGTACGTACATACCAGCGGCCCGACTAGTATAGCGTGTCTCTTCTTCAACGGCTCTTTCTGCAAAAAACCCAAGATAGAACAGTAGAAGTTTCTCGCTGGCGCGAGCACACTCTCACGCCTTCCCCTTCTTCTTCTTCTCCTCCTCCTTCCTCTTCAACTTTCTTTCTCCACCTCTCTCGTCCATGGCGTCCCCAAAACCCTAGAAACCCCTCCCCTCACATTTCTCGCCACCGAAATGCGAAGACCAGAATAGAGCGAGAAGGATGGCGGAGACTGGCACGGAGTCCACCAGGGGGACGCCGCCGAAGGTGCCGTTCCACCTCCCCGGGATCCGGAAGCCCCAGGTCGAGCACCGCCTTCTCGTCGACAACTCCAACAAACCCTTCGTCCACGTAGGGCTCGAGAAGAGCGACGACGGGACCCGATTCCTCCATCCCCTGGTATAAAACAACAACAACAACAACAACAACAAATCTTTGAGGCCTCTTTGTTTTTCTACCCCTTGGTTTAATGTAGCCTTTTTTTTTTTTTTTTGCGCAGGAGAAGTTGGATGCGAGTGACTTTGTGGATAGAGGCGTTGGGGGTGGTGGCGAGGAGCCTGTGAGACCCCCCGCGTTGGAGGATACGCCCTTCATGTTTGTGGAGAAAGTCGAGGACTTGGAGGCTTTGGCCGAGAAATTAAGAGATGTTAACGAGTTCGCTGTGAGTTGAGTTGCATTTGTGTGGGTTTCTGTTTACAATATTGCACGTTTCTGCTGGTAAATATGATCCTCCACATGCATTTTGTATTTGTTGCCAGTTCTGTGGTTGACATTGATTAATTTCCGTTGCACGTTTGCTGAAGATTTTCATTTGTTTATTTATTTTTTGCATTAGTCTGTATAGGTATATCTTGCATGTGTGGCTTTCTGTCTATGGTGTTCGTTTCTGTTAAAACAACGTCACCATACATTCTGTTTCTATAGCCAGTTCAGTTCTTGATGCTAATCGAATTGCAGATAGTCTTGCCCGGGGTTGCATCTAAACAATTTGAATTTGTTCTTATTCTTTGGAGTTTTGAGTCTACACACGCATGTATCTTTCAATCGGGCACACTTTTTTGTTTATCATGTTCCTCGTTCTAGTAAATTAATCATGCACGCACAATCTAAAGTCATTTTCATTGTCAACCGATCAATATGTCTGCCAGTTTTTAGGGTGATGGATTTCTTGTCATGACACTTTCTCCTGAACAGCATGATTTGCCAAAAAGAGAGTCACAATCATATTACCAGCTCAATGCTTGTATTGTTGATTACAAGCTACTTAGGGTGACAATCTCAGCTATAGGTTATTCTTCCCTTCTTCTTTTTCTGTAGTTGAGAAGTGTATCATGTCATGTTTCCTCAGATTGATTTGGAGCACAATCACTTCAGGTCCTTTCAAGGGTTGACATGTTTGATGCAAATTTCAACTAGAACAGAGGACTTTGTCGTGGACACTCTGAAACTACGGGCTCACGTTGGTCCTCTTCTTCGAAAAGTATTCGGGGACCCATCCAAGAGAAAAGTTTGTTTTCTTTATCTTTATTTCATATGTTTTCTTATCATCTTTTTACTTCAAAAAAGGGAAAAGGTTTTGTACTTCACTGTTTTTTTTGAACAGGAGTAGTTCAGTGTTGTTAACTGTTGTTTGTTTCTGAAGGTCATGCATGGAGCGGACAGTGACATACTGTGGCTTCAAAAGGATTTTGGCATATATGTATGTAACATGTTTGACACTGGGCAGGTATCATCTTATATTTAAAATCTCCATGGAACTTTCTTTATTGTTTTCTTAATAGCAGAATTGCATTGATATTGCTAAATGAAACAATTTTTGTTGCCACCAATTGTGAGGAAAAAAATCTGGTTCAATGCATACAATGGTTGAACAAACCTTGATTTTCTCGTCACGGTCTTTGGTAGTATATTTTAATGTGTGGGCAGCCACAACAATGTAATCCTATTGATGCTAGCATATTTTTGGATGATGTTATCTTCATTTCAAATTGATAAATACATTTTAAGCGAAGTTCTATATGTCAAATTAACAATCTCTTCAAGAAGACTCTTCTTGACTTGATTTTGATTAGATGTGATATTGTTTGATAGAGTTAAAAACTTGTTTTGGTAATATAGAGGGTGCAAGAAGGATTCACATTGTATACTCCACATGGTAGAATTAAGAAATTCTCCATTACTGCAGTTCTTCTTTGTGTGTTCTTTAAGTAAAAGAACTCTTGTGCAATCATCAATAAGGAAATCTTTCGTAATATAAATAGGTTGACAAGAAACCTAATTAGAAAAAGAAATAATGTTTAGGACAGGATTTATGATGACATTTGTTTTCTAGTTTGAACAGTCCTTAGCATGAAATATTGTGGAGAACTTGAGAATTAAATGGAACCCACATAAGCTTTTCAGCATTAGATTGATTTGAAACAACATATAAAACATTCTACAGCATCCCAACAACCAACCTTACAGCATTTGGTTTAACTATATTCTGAGGGTCCATTTGATAAAGCTTTAGCTTCTAAACCTAAGTGTAGAAGTTAACTTCTGGTTAGAAGCAGTTATATTTCAACTTCTGGAAATATAAATGAATCACTGTTCCAAAAGTTATATGTTTCTGAGAAGTATGTAGTGTTTGGTAGAACTGTTGGATCATTGTAGCTTTGGAAGAAAAAATATATGTTTAAAAGTTGTCCAAAAGTTTTTTTCAAATGGACCAGGAACATGATGACTTTGGCATGAACTATCATAGAAAACATGTGGAACTAAATCAAACCCACGTAAGCTTTTTTGTGTTGGGTTGGTCATAAATACCACATAGAACCTGTGAAACTAAATGAACTGCAGGTAAGCTTTTCAGTGTTACATAGGTCTGTAGTGGTTCCTTAAATATGTATCTCCAAACTATATGGCTCGTATACTGATATTCCTCTTTTATGTAGGCTTCACGAGTAATGAAACTGGAACGAAAAAGTCTGGGGTATCTTCTTCACCACTACTGTGGAGTCACTGCAAATAAAGAGTACATCTTTGTTTTCACCTCTACGTAGACATTTACAGGGTCCCTCTCAAAAAAAGAAAACATTTTCAGGGTCAAAGGATGGTTTTTATCCCATCGAGTGGTAAAACTTTTGTCTTGCAGGTACCAAAGTTCTGATTGGAGATTCCGACCTCTTCCCGATGAGATGATCAGGTAAGGCATACTCAGTCTGCCCTTTGTATCTTTATTCTCCATTCTCATTGAACTTAAAAGGATTTCATCTTAATTCTAACTTCTTCTTTTTTGTTATCAGATATGCAAGAGAAGATACACATTATTTATTATATTTGTATGATATAATGAGACATGGTTTGGTATCAATATTCCCCCATTCTGAAAATGCTGATGCACTTTTAGAGGTACGTCCTTGAGTTACATGTTGCTCTGCTAGTTTATTATAGCAAATGATTTTAGTTGTGTAATTGCACTGTGATGCAATAAAGGACCTAAAGTCTTCTTTTTATTCTTCTGCATGGTTTGCCAAATTTAGCCTATTTGTCTGAACTTTATAGTATGAACTATAAACTAACACTTCATTGTTATTTGCTTTGTGTTAGATGCTTATTTGTGTCGTTGCACTAGTTTATTGTGAACTCATTATCATTGTTATTCATAGGTGAATATGGATATCCATCAATCTGTTCTCATTATTTTCAGGTATACAGGCTTAGCTTCAACGTCTGTTCACAGCTTTATGAAAAGGAACTGTTAACTGATACCTCTTATCTATATATATACGGGTAATCATTTTAATTTTCAAGGATGTGAGGCATTTTTCCTGTGTGATCATGTGAATTTATTTGATGTCTTTTATTGCTAATTTAATCCAATGCTATCTCTTAGCAGTCTCTGTCTATTTTTCCTGCTTCATTCACAGGTTACATGAAGCTGATTTCAGCTCAGAACAGCTTGCTGTAGTTGCTGTGAGTATCTATGATCTTCTTTATTTGTTGATTGCTTCATGAGCAGCTAATGGGTACAAATGTGGAAATTGCAAAAGTACAACTATTCTGGTTTTCGACATGGAAAATCTATGAAAGATATATTAGTGGTGTGATTGCATGATGTTCACACGCTTGTTAATATAATGAAAATTGAGACTGAGATGGAAAAACTATGAGAGATGTATTTTAGACGTAACCGCACACTGTTTACATGATTGTATGTGCTGGCATAGAGGACTCAATTACATTTGAAATGAACAAAATTAGCCTCATTGGGTCAGTCTGATATGCTTTATTCGAGTCCAAATCCTGTGATCTGGCTGGCTTAGGTCGTGTCTATGTTGATGATTCATTAATCCAGACTGGTCCTACCAAGGGACTTAATATAGATGTTATACATGTATAGATTATGCATCTATAATGGAATGAAAATGTCCAACACAGCTTTTTTTAAAGCCATGGTTTAATTGGTTTTTTCACTAGACATCTTCAACACTTCAATATTCTTTTTCTCAATTAAGAAAAAAAAATGAAAAAAAACAAACAAAATCCAGGGCAAAGAGAGGGGAAGAATACAATGGTTCCATCATTAGATTATGTTTAATAAATATCCATATCGAATCCATAGAAGCAATAATCCTCTACTTTAGTAAAATAATTAAAGTAGAAGTATTTGTGCTTAGTGTGTCAGAAGCATGTCTTAGGGTCTATTTGAAAAAACTTTGGGACAACTTTTAAGCTTGTAGTTTCTCATTTGAAGCTGTAATGGTCCAACAGTTCTATTAGATACTATCAACTTCTTAGAAGCATGTGGCTTTTAAAACAGTGATTCCTTTATATTTCCAGAAGTTGAGGTATGACTACTTTTAGTCAAAAGTTAACTTCTACATTTGAATTCAGAAGTTGAAATTTTACTAAATAAACCTTTAGTGTGTTATTTAGGTGTGTGATCCATCTCCAACATAAACTAGGAACGCAAGATAAATCTGGAGTGCTTGTGCTGCGTAAACTTCAATCTCATAGTCCTTTGTATGCACGTGCCTCATTTGGAGATGTTTAAGCATTAGGAATACTGACAGTTTTCTTTCAAGAACTTCCACACTTCCCACAACGTATGAAGAATTGCTCAATTTCTTGTGCGTATGAGATGTTAAAGGCATTCAATCATGCACATTAGTTAAAAATTATAAACCCCAGCCTCAGATAGGAAGTTCTCTATAGAATCATCCTCCTTATTCTTATCATTCTGTTGCCGTATATATTCTGACTTGTGATGTTATTTTTCCCCAAAGGCAGGGTTTGTATGAATGGAGAGACAAAGTTGCTCGTACTGAGGATGAAAGCACTGGATATATTTTGCCAAATAAGGCGTTACTTGAGATTGGTATGTCAAATGATGATCATACATATTTGTATTTACTATTTAGCGTGCCTTGAGTTGTTTATATGCACAAAATGAATTGATTAATGTATTACCTCTTGTGTGCCTTTTGTAATTATTAAACTTAAAGCCAGACACATGCCTGTCACTCCTGGTAAATTGAGTCATTTGGTGAAGCCAAGGTACCCAATTGTGGCAAGTAACCTTCATCTAATTGTCAGAATCATCAGGAATGCAATTCAAAATGCCTCTGCATTTGAGAATGTTTCTGAACAATTGAAGAATAGGCGGTTGGAATTAGTAAGCTAATCTATCAGATAAATTTGAACTCTGAAAGAGATTATGTGCTTCTTATATCTCAGTAATATTTCCTTTTTTGCAGATTATGCAGGCAGCTGAGCTAAAAAGACGAGCATCTTGTGATGACACAAAGTTCCAGCATGCTGCTCAAATACAGAGTACAAATGGTCCTCCAGCATCCACAAGTGGTAAAAGTGAGTATTGGAACTTGCACTTGGCAGATATGGCAGTCATCAAGCTCGAGTTGAGCTATGTTGGGAGAGACTCATACCCATATCTTCATTAGAACTTAAATTTTTCTGTTGGGCTGTCTGTTGCAGCTGTAGTGATGACTGAAAAACAGAAAGAGAATGACAGACTCATTAATCTAAAAGCCACAGATGCTGTAAGTTGTTTGTCTTCATCATCAATGGTAAAACAAGGTCTTAATTACTTGAGCAAATAAGAGAAAACTTATCTAACGTGCACAGGTTAAACCAAATGGTGCTTCTGGAGCATTCTTAGTAAAGTCGTCCTCTAAGAGAAAGCTTAACCCTCATTTCAAGGAGAAATCCACTGAAAAGGTATAACCTAATTCCTAATTTGTGTTTGTTCATCTGTTGTAGTTTTTCTTGTCGACTATTTAGACCTACAGTAGATAAATACATTTTGCTATTTTAAACAGGAGAAGGTGGGTGTAAAGAATGAACAGGTGAAAATTGTTGAAACGTTCAAAATTCTCCTTCCAAAACCTCGGGAGCTTGACTGTGATAAACCATCCACAACTAAAGAGTCCATAGAAATTATTGATCTCGAAAGTAGCTCATCAGAGACAAATACAGAAACATCAAAGTGTGTCAACTGCCTAAATAACAGAGACTACAGCAGTAAACCACCTGCAATGAAAGAGTTGTTAGAAATTATTGATCTTGAAAGTAGTTCATCAGATACAGATACAGAAACATCAAGGGGCGATAACTGTCTAACGCACAGAGATTGGTTTCCCAAGCTTCAGGAAAACGATAAAATCAACAAGTTTTCATTAGAAACGGGGACAGATAATATACCCATGTCACTGATTGAAGTATCCTCCAGTTTCCAGAAGTGTTTCGACTCCATAAGAAAGAACAGATGCCTGATAAATGAAAACAGGCAGCCCCTCGATTCAGATAGTTATTTTCATCTGCAGCCTTATGACTATGCTATTGCCAGGAAACAAATGAAATTTACTAGCAGCCAGGGTGAAGGGGCAAGTGTTGAAGGTCGTGATGATTGTAACGTGCCAGCAAACTCCACGGAGAAGCATAACAGTGAGTTCTCCAATATGGCTGCTGATAAAGTCATAATCCAACTCCCAGATGATGGCAACCGTAATGCAGCACGCCATGAGTCCTAATCAACCACGCATTTTGTAGCAGAGCTGGCACAGGAAACTTGGGAAGCTCATTAGCGAGTCGATTTTGACCACCAACCATCACACTGGTAGTCTTATTCAAAGCAAATAAGGCTTCATGTTTCGTGCCACTGCTACGACAGGTTAAACTATCTTCAGTACGACTAATGTTTGATATTATGTCTTTGAAACTCTCAATACACTTTCTATGGACAGTATCAGTGTAACCTATTCGAATGGCCAAAAGTTCTAATTACATCGATCAGGTCTGAATTTATGTTAAAAGCCAGAGGAGAGTAAAAGGTTCATATTGTTCTCAAACAAGAAAATTTTGAAGCTGAATTCTGTGTTGTATCTATTCTTTAGTTGCTGCTTATTTTGATTACTCAAATAGATTACAGAAAAGAACAATTTTTCTTGTAAGTATTTTTTTTATTTTTTGTCTTTAAAAACAAAATTTAATTATATAATTAGTTAATCTATAAAATAATCTACCATGTGTTAAAATTTTATCTTAATTTGAGTTATATGTATTTTTAATTTTTAATTTTTAATTTAAAATTTAACTATTAGAATTTAACAAAACATGTTAAATTTTAATATTTTTAGATCAAAGGTTAATAATTGTTTGATTTAAATAAAAATTTTATTATGTATTTATTAAAAAAAAAGTACTTACAATCATATTAGATGTACATAACAACATCAAATTCGTTTCCACTAGATTATGTACATTTGTCGTAAAAGTCCAAACAGAGTTGATATAAAGTCTGTGAATTTAAGAAGCATTCCTTTAGTTAGGGAAAAACCAAATGAACGGCTCACTTTTTATCAACTTTTACTTCCTAATGGTAGACGTCTGAGAAAGAAAAACTTATGGATACATGTATAGAAAAAACAGAGAAGCATGGTTCGCTTCATTAGTTAGTGCAAGATACTATAACCTTACCGAACGGCCAACATGACATAGAACTAATCAATCTGAAAATTTTTTGCATCAAAAAGCTTGAACGATTCGACTTGTATGTCATTATCATCAAACACCTTGCTTTTGATGAAGTCTAACGATCCCTTGATGTCTTTGGCACGAGAGATACACGTACATAACGTGTTTCAGTGTTTAATGTTCAGACTGCCACTAATAAATGGAATTATGCCATTTCTATGAATAATATATTCGATAATGTGCTGGTTCATTGGTTTTTTTTTTTTTGGTAATAAGCTTTACATTTCTAACCAACTCAAATAAATTGCAATCCTTAAAAACTTTAGGGTAAAAGAGGAACCAAAAAGGTTAAAAGAGGAACTAAATGCATTTTACGTTAACAAACGAGCTGTAAATGAGAAACTATTGTAGTGTTTCCCATCCGATGAAACAAACAGTTACGGTAAAATAAAAGGCAACTGGTCTCATTGTTAGAGTTCAAAGCATGGACCACCGATTCATAAACCTCCGTGAGATGATTCGAAGATTCACATACAAAAGCATGATCTCTTAGAACTGGAGATAGTAGATCCACGTAACTTTACTGATAAAACCTAAAATACGCCAAACTTTTTTATATAAATGTCTACATACTTCTTATATGTAGACACCTTTTTTTTTCTTATAAATATATAACAAAGAAGAAATAACCATATAAATATATCTATTAGATATTCATAAATACATAGTAAAATTTTCATTTAAATTAAACTATTATTTATCATTGATCTAAAGATCTTAAAAATTCAACATATTTAGTTAAATTTTAACTATTAAATTTTAAATTAAAAATTAATAATGAATATAACTCAAATTAAGATAAAATTTTGACACATAGTAGATTAACTTATAGATTAGTTAATTATATAATTAGATTTTATTTTTAAAAACGAAAAAAAAAAGAATGTCTATCGTCTCTGTGGTTCGAGTCCTCCACTTCCTGTTAAAAACATTTTGTATATGAACGATATTGACACTGAGACCAACATAAACGTGATGCAAGTATGCGAAGCATCCAATCTTTATCATGGGAGTGTCTGATCGTCTACAATTCGCACAGGATGCTTTATCACACCATACGACTGTGCAAGCTGTGATGTTGAAACTGTCAAAGCATTTGGGAAATGAGTTCTGCCTTCACTGTCTTCTCACTGTTACAGATTTCAGATCTATTTTAAGCAGTCCGCGAGTAACAGAAAAGCGTCTGCAACTAATAGGAAAAACTTCATAGATGGCGGCTCAAACACCCTCTTTGTTCCTTGTCACAAACACCAATCAATAACACAAGCAACATAGAACAAAAACCTATAATTTTGCAAAATTTTAGTGCCTTTTCAAACCGTGGCTTGCGTGACCATATGAAAAGATAATTCGTTGGTTTATTACCTATTTGCGCTTGTCGTCTAAGGAAGCATGAACCCAATTTGCTCTCCAAACAATTGTAGGCGTCAAGAGTCGTTCAGTCATCCAACCTGATGATTGCAACTGCAAAACAAAAGAACACCTGATAACCAATTGCATTAAGAATGTCATACAAGTTCGGGACTGTGTAAAGGGATGTGAGTTGGGGAATCTGTAATGAAAGCACATAACTATAACATCAAAAGATTCTAATTTATCAATGACAAATCAGACCTGGGCCTTAACCAAAATGATAATCAAATAAATTGTGTGCAGTGATCGTACATTTGGAGAAACCTAACAAAGGCAGTGGACAAAGGTTTTACCAGTTTACCACTTAAGATTTGGCACATCAGAAGATAAACTTATCAACAACAGCTCTTTTATCAGGATAAAAATTAATCACATCTATTTACTAAGTACAATTTATCACTTTTTGGTGCATCACAAGATAAAACTGATCTAATAACCACCCGCTTATCAGTGTAAAAATTAATCATATCTATCTACAATTGAACATGAATCTTGAAGGAAAGTAACGGGCAGTGAAGATGATGCAATTAGCAGTTTGTACATTCAAAGTAGTCCAAGAAATGATAAGCTCAAAAAGAAGATTGTGGCAGCTAATAGTATCATTGGTGGCAGTGATCTCCCCTATCGATGTTGGATATGTCTCAGCATCAGCATATAGACGAGGGTGGGACACACTTAGCCACCAAGTTGGATTCTTCCTCTCTTTTTACATTTCTATTAAGTGTACTAATTGCCAACAAAGATGCTACCATTCTGCCACTTCAAAATTCTCTGATATGATACTCATATTTGGTTCTAATAAGGAGAGGTGTTTATATTGGCCAATATGTTTCGTACATGCAGCACCAAGTAGACCTTTAATAATACCATGTGACACGTTATGTCAAAAAACAGCATTTTCCTAAAAATAAAAATTGAACATTTCTGAAAAAAAATTGAAATATCTACTTGCACTCATCAAACTGTTCGTCAGATCCAATTAACAAAGTGCTCAAAATATGGAATAAAAAGTTACCTTTACGATGAATGTCTGATAATGCTCGTTCATCCATTCCTGGCTTTCTTTATGAAGAGATTTTGTTTTATCAACGAGATTTGTAATAACAAGTGCATGGAAGGAGGACTGTAAAGTATCGGCAGGAGTAGAATCCTTGTGTGTAATTACAGAAACTGTTCCATTTCTCTCCAATAATGTATATCTTTCTGAAACCAAAGAATGGATAAAACTGAAAAATTGGCTGGGAAAAAAGTCAAGATCCTGACTTAAAATCCACAAATACCATACCATTTCTATAATGTGAGCTTGCTAATCTTAATAGCTCCATCCTTTGAATGAGAGGAAAAAAAGAGCATCAGTAGTATTCATGTCAGTTGTAAGAAATACTTAAATGTCGAATAAACAACTGTAAAAGTACAATTTTGCAGTAATTTTTATTCCCATGATCATACAAAGGCAGCTGTGCTAACAAAGGTCATCTTAATAAACCAAACTGAGTTTACGCACATGTCGTCATGCTTTAACGAGGAAACCCTCGTGCCAAGGTTTACACATTTATGTGGTAATTTATACTTGGTAATATACGAGCTCCATGAGCTGATCCAAGTGGGAAATACATGCTCCATGGTTGAAACGTGGTGAGGAGATAGTACTGCACAAAATAAAAGAGAATAACACATGAACATTACTGCAACATACATAGATAACATCATATCCAGTAAATTGTGAATGCAAAAGGATAGAGAACTGGTGTTAAAATTGATAAAGAAGCATGCTTCTGTGTACATTTTACATGAGGCTTGAGAAATAAATTCAATAATATAACTAAATCACAGCAATTAGACGTAAAAAGGGTAATTATATCTTAAATATATTCATTATTCACAATCACTGATGATATTCCATAAATTATCCATCATTCACAATAAACACGATGATATTCCATGACTTCTGCTTTCCTAGTTCTGAAACAGCTGTGGTAGTTCCCCGAACGATCATTATAAAGAGCAAAAGATAAGACACATGAAGCACACAATCAATACAAACATGCCAGGAAACTCTGTCAACATTACTTAGCCACATGATCACAACCTACAACACCTAGAAAATCTATGAAAGATTAATATGCACGTCACCTTGGTGAGTCTCCATAAAATGCTGCAAAAGCAAGGAGCTTCTTTCATTGTTTAGCGTCCTCAATGAAAGGCAACAAACAGCCTTGTAGTTTGCTGAGAAAAAAAACAGGCTGTATTAGAAACAAAGTGTCAATTCAATAACTGAGACTAGTATATTTACTGCTTGCAATGTAAATATCACAAAATCAATACAGTATATTTAAGGTATCTCTTTGTCAGGTGCTACTTGATTAAGGACTCCTCCAAAACCATAAAGTTCACAAAAATCTGACCTACATATTAATCTTAACCTAGGATACTCAAAAGGCTATTTGATTTGTAAGGCTGGATTTAGATCCTAAAATTTCATTTTATGGGTTTTCAAAACTACTTTTTGTTTTTTTTAATTACAAAATTACTTGAAGTATAAGGAAAAGAGTTTATTCACCTAAAACCACTAGTAATACACTTATCCACTGCCGAGTATTCACTATTGCTATTTTTCCTTTTGGGACCAAGAGCTGGTGGGTAGTTACAAGAAATGAAAGCATTGATATAAAATCATATAGGATTTTGGGGTCACGTGTTCTTGTAGGGATGACAAAATCATGTGCCATGTTAGCATTTTAGGGAAAACTATATCTTGAAATGTCATGAATCTCACAGACTAAATGTTGAGATTGGTATTAATACCAGTAAACACACCAAAATCTTCATTTCAAAGAGAAACCCACCAAAATTCTATAAATCAAACAACCTCTAACCTACTAAGTAATTTTCAAGACTCCTAACTTAGGAATACGTTGAGACAGAAAAGTGGGAGAAGAGAAAAGATATATTCATTGATGTGTGTAATTACATATAAATAGGAAGATTAGATACCCTAGACATAAATGGATATTCAATAACCCGTGTACCAATAATAACATAACCATACAACAATATATAACTCTATTACTCCCCTTCAAGTTGGAGTATACATATCTACCATGCCTAGTGTCATATAAAGGCTGAAACACACCAACACTTAGTCCTTTGATGAAAACATCAGTCAACTGCTCCGACAACTGAGTGCAAGGTGTAGTAATAGCCCCTTTCATTATTAGATCTCTCACATAGTGACAGTCAACTTCTATATGCTTTGTGTGTTCATGAAAGATAGGATTATTGACTATAAAAATAACTGCCTGATTGTTATGTATCGACATAGGCAACTCAACATTGAATCTAAGCTCTACTAAAAAGGATTTGAACCACATCATTTTGCAAGCCATCTATGCCATGGATCTGTATTTAGCCTTTGCATTGGACCTCGACACTACATTCTGCTTCTTACTTCGTCAGGTGACAAGATTACCTCCTACATAAGTGTAGAAGTCAGATGTGGATTTTTTGTCTCCTCAATCTCCTGCATATCCAAAATCTGAATACGTCATGATCCTTGTGTGACAATTTTTCCTGTAGACTAAACTTTTCTCTGGAGTCCCTTTGACATAAGACAGAACACAAAGAACCTCAATCTAGTATACTCTCCTCGGCTCATGCATGAATTGGCTCAAGAGACTGACTGCATCTAAGATATCAGGTTGAATCACTTCAGATGGATGAACTTACCAATCAATTGTTTGTACTGACAAGGATTCTCCAACAAGTCTAAGCTGCTATCCCAGAACATCGGTGTCTACTCGATAGGCGTACTCTCTGGTTTTGCACCTTAGAAGGCCTGCTTTCTCTAGGAGATCTAAGACGTACTTCTTCTGTGATAACGCCATCTTTTCATCAGCATGGACAAATTCAATCCCAAGGAAATAGCATGACTTTTCCATATCTTTGGTCATAAAGTAAGTGTAAAGACGTCTCTTGATTTCTGCAATACCCTGTACATCACTTCCTGTCACCAGTATGTCATTCACATACACTGTCAGGATAACACAGCCATCAGTAATCCTTTTGTAGAACACCGAATGATCAACAATGCACCTCTGAAAGTCACCAGCTAGAATCGCCTTCTTTAGTTTACACATACAATCTTCCCCCAGATCAATATACTTTAGAGGTTGCTCCATCAAGACAGACTCTATCAGATTCCCATATAAGAAGAGTTCTTGACATCCAACTGGCATACCTCCCAAGAGTAGTTGATAGCGAGAGATAGAATGACCCTGATAGAATTAAGACGAGCAAACAGTGAGAAAGTCTCTACATAGTCAATGCCATATGTCTGAGTAAAACCTCGAGCCACCAATCTGACTTTATATCTGTCAATGTTACCATCTGATTTTACTTGATAAAGTAAACCCATTTGTAGGTGACTATTGTAGTCCCAACAGTGCGGGACACCAACTCCCAAGTACCACAACTGGTTAATAGAGTTATTTCCTTATCCATAGTGGTCTTCCAATAAGGAAGGGACAATGCCTCTTGATGATTCCTAGAAATGAACTCAGAAGAAAGAGACAAGACAAAACTATGAAAACGAGGATGAAGAGACTCATAAGATACAAAATGTGAAACAGGATGAGTAGTTCAAGTACCTTTCTGAAAGGTACTGGGAAAATCTAAAGGACTGAAAGGCAGATTTGCATCTGCAGAGGAGGATGGTTCAATTGTGAGAAGCATTGGTATATGCTATTGTCGTCGATAAAACTGCAAGAAACGAATGACTTCTCGTTGCACAATGAAACTACCTTGGGTAATGACGTCCTATAATTCAACAGCAGATGGAAAGGGAACGGACACACTAAGAGAGGAATCATCATAGTAACACATAGATTCGAAAAAGGTGACATCGGCAGAGACAGTATCGTCGGGTATGAGGATGAAAACACCGATACACCCTCTGAGTTTTGGAGTACCTGACAAACACACATTTAATAGACTTTGGAGACAACTTGTCCAGACCAGATGAAAGATCTTGAACAAAAGCCACATACCCAAACACTCTAGGAGGCAAATTGAACAAACTGGAGTCAGGTTTGAGACGTTGAAGAGGAACTTCACCTCTTAGAGGGAAAGAAGTATGGATGAGGTAGGTAGCTGTAAGGACAGCATCAGAAAACTTTATTTTCTCCCAATTGTAATTACTCTCATACTCAGCGTGGCTATCGTTGTTATATTCCTGCTACTAAGAAATACATTGTATTTGCTGAAGTCATTTTCTTCGAAAATCAAAGCTTCTTTCACAATACCTCCTCAATTCTTGATAGTATTTCTTTACCATCTGTGGTTGAGCTCAGGGAGATAGATGTCATTGATGCTCGTACTACAGGGAAAGAGGTATTTGATACTATGCAAGTAAATCGACAACGGCCACGTTCCCCCACAACCAAGTCCTCTTTACCATCTACAAATTTGTCACCAACAGATCTTCATTTGCCCATTATCCTCAGAAAAGATACACGTGTTTCATCTACTGCACATCCTATATCCCACTTTGTGAGTTATGAGTGCCTTCATCTTTCCTTTCATACATTTGCTTTGTCTATTTTTTTTGTACCAATTCCCAGGAACTGCCAAGAGGGAAGCCTAAATGCAGGCTCTGAGGTCTTACGAGACATGAACACTAGCACCGAGACTAGAGAGAACCAATGTTGTTACTTGCAAATGGATGTTTACTATCAAGTACAAGGCATATGGTATAGTGAATTGATACAAAGTTCGATTAGTCGTAAAAGGATTTACACAGGAATATGGCATTGATTACACTAAGACTTTTTCTCATATTGCTCGACTAAACTCCATCACAGTCATTTTGTCAGTGGCCATAAATAAATCCTGGAAACTTTACCAATTAGATGTCAAAAATGCATTCCTGTATGGTGATCTTTCCGAACAAGTGCATATGGAACAACCTCCAGGTTACGTTGCTCAGGAGAAGAATCAAGTGTGCCTACTCAGGAAAGTAATTTATGGGCTGAAACAAAGTCCACGAGTATGATTTGAGAAGTTCAGCAACCTTATTTTTACTTGTGATTTTCGTCATTGTGCGGTGGATCACTTTGTTTTCCACAGGCGGACAGAGAGTGATTGTGTTTTATTAGTCGTCTATGTGGATGATATTCTGGCGATAGGGAATGATGCTACTGGTATTTAGGAGACGAATGATCATCTGCATAAATACTTTGTCACCAAGGACATGGGCAAACTTAAGTATTTTTTAGGTATTAAGTTTACATTTGCTGGAGACAGGATGACTTTATCACAGAGAAAGTATGCTTTAGACCTTTTGCAGGAAACTGAACTTTTGAGGTGTAAATCTGAAACTACTCCTGTGGATCAAAGTTTGGACTTTTGGGATAGCTTTTCACGCTTATGGGAGGATGTTGGCAGACATAGGAGACTGATCGGGAAGTTAATCTATCTTACTGTTACTCGTTCAGATATTGCATACATTGTGGGAGTCCTCGATCAGTTTATGCAGGAACCAAGAATGATACATTGGTTAGGAGTCTTACAGGTGCTGACTTACATCAAGAAGACTCCAAGCAAAAGATTGGTCTACAAAAAGAATGGTCACTTATAAATTGAAGCCTATTCTAACTCTGATTATGCTGGAGATAAAAGAGATAGGAAGTCTACTTCTGAGTATTGCACATATATTAGAGGTAATCTTATTACATAGAGCAGCAAGAAACAAAATATTGTCTCCCGTTCTAGCGTAGAAGCTGAGTACAGATTTATGGCTCAGACTACTTGTGAGATGATGTGGTTTCGTTCACTTTTGACTGACTTGAGTCTTTCTACTTCTACACCTATGTCCATACACTGTGACAACTAGACAGTCATTTATATTGCTAATAATCTCACTTTCCATGAGCACACTAATCACATTAAAGTAGACTGTCACTTTGTTTGAGAAATGGCGATGCAAGGAATTGTGTCTACTCCCTATACAAAGTCTTCTAACTAGTGTACTGATTTTTTACTAAGGGACTTAGTATTGGGACTTATGATTTTCTTTGTAACAAGCTGAGCATGATTTATATATATGCTCCAGCTTGAGGGGGAGTGTTAAGTCTTGAAAGTCTTATTAAGTTTGTTAAATGACTTAAGTAATGGGCCCGTTTGCTCGGCCCGTCTGCTTTAAAAAAAAAAAAAAAAAACGTGACGCACTGTTGACGCGTCTTCTTCCTCCCGACTGCGCGAGGGCTACCGCTGCGCAGCTCCCGCAGCTCCTGCAACCGCCAGTCAACGCGTCGTTTCGCCTGCTGAAGCTGAAAGGAAGGGTCGCCGGTTACAGCCGCTCCTTCCTGCACCGTCCGTTTCTCCTCCGATGGCGTTATTCCTCTCCCGCATCCAAAGGTCGCCCGTCCCTGCCTATGCCCGTGCGTTTCACCCACGGAAGCTCTGCGGTCTTCTGTTGTTGGAGAATCTGAGCTCAGTGGAATGCTCAGAAGCTCACATGTGGAGAGAGGAGGCTGAACGTCTCTGCTGAACGGACGACTGTTTCGTCTGTTTTGGGTTTCGACGAGTTACACAGGCTCGTAACTTCCCTGTGTTTAATCCATTGCTTTAATGATGATTATTCACCAAACCTAGGTGGTTCTAGTATAAATAGGTGGCTTGTTTTTGTGAAAGAAATAAGAGTGAAAAACAACATTCTGAAATTTGTGTTGTTGTTCTTCCACCACCTCCACCATCTGTATTCCTGAAGAATGAAATAGAAGTGCTAGATCAGCTGCTGCCCGTGGACGTAGCTCCGTATTGGAGTGAACCACGTAAATCTGGTGTCCTTGTTCTTCTTCTCTTCTTCTGTATGCTTATATTTGTCACTATATTACTCTAACAAACTAGTATCAGAGCCATTTCCAATATTTTCTGAGAGTATTTTCTGTTTATAAGCATGTCTTCCTACAGTATTAAGGTGGAGAAATTCACTGGGAAGAATAGCTTTAGTTTGTGGCAGATAAAAATGCGCGCCTTACTGAAACAACAAGGATTATGGGCTCCT
>JAMKQA010062497.1:0-23989 GCA_024699735.1 Posidonia australis
TCTCTCTCTCTCTCTCTCTCTCTCTCTCTCTCTCTCTCTCTCTCTCTCTCTCTCTCTCTCTCTCTCTCTCTCCCTCTCTCTCTCCCTCTCTCTCTCTCTCTCTCTCTCTCTCTCTCCCTCACTTTATCTTAAAAAACGTTTACGACATCTTTTCCACTTGAGTAGATTAATTCTTTACAAATCTAAAGACCTGACAGTAAAATCTCATTTTGTTTAATAACATTAAGTGTAAGGGTTCTTATGTAATTTTTCCATTCACATAATATGACTATAGTTCTTAGACCTATAAACTTTGAAATAATTCAATCCATAACCTTCAGGGATCTAGATGCAACTATAATAACATGTCGAGAAAAGTAAAGCATAAGACATGTAATGTAAGGACTCTTTTGAGAATATGTAAAACTTAAATCAAAAAGTGTAAAATGTCCATCATCTTCAACCTCAATCACACTGTTTCAACCAAACATATATCTATAGTAATCTAAGAAAATATTCTTACAATAATCCAATCCAAAATAACATTACTGTATCCTTCTTACACAAGTTCCTATTCATTTTTTTTTTCTTCAAACAATCAAAATAATCTATTATTCATCTTCTCCAAACTATTGAAATAATAACACCCATGAACCCATCACCGCCTTCTACGGGATCCCTACATACCTTACACTAGTGGTCAATTGCTCACATCAGTGAGCTCCTCCACATCTGATATGAGCTCCTCCACATTCAACGAGCTCTCAGTCCAAGTCTAGTGAGTTCTTGATCCCTCCTAGCCTGCAAGCTCTACTATAGTCGGTGAATTCTCCCAACAGGTTGTAGTGATTCATCCACACTAACGAACTATCTCACTCTTAGCAACCTCCTCTTCCTCTCTTCTTCAAAGCTGCCACAATGAAGAAGAGCATTTCAATATATAGCTCATGATTGAATTCAAAACGTCTTCCATTGTAAACACTATCATCACAAGTCATCCGCGATTTGTCTTCCAATGTCTCAACTTCCTACCGTTCCACCTCCACCTCTTCGACTCCTCAACACCACCATTCTTCCCAGCCACTCTCAAAGACGAATCAACACGGATGCTGTAATGTTCAGGTATTACCATTAGTCACACAATAATACACTCCGTGACATCCTATACAATGCTATGCTACACAAAACAAAGAAATCCGGTTAATATATTATGTTTACTGAAATAAGTATGAGTTGAAATTATGTGGGGTTCAGCTGAATTGGAGCACACGTCGCTCTTTTTCTGAATATTGTTCCTTAATGGGACTCATAGTTTTATTCCTCAATCAACTGCACACACTATCATAACGTTTTCCATTTTTCCAGTTGATAATCATGAGTGACAAATCTTAACTGCTCCACTAATTTAATTGGCCAAAAAGTACAAGTGCAATTATCCAAAAAACAAGTTGGAAGTAGCAGCTTTTCCAATTATAGAACAAATGGAATATCCCCAATCCTATCCCAGCCATGAGTGGCAAGGCCTAAGTGAGACCCATACGTTGTCTACTAGTTGCACTTGCTTGCGTAGGGCTGCTTGGTGATACAGTATCCTGCTGATGGTTTCCAATAGCTGGTTTCTTTGATTAACTCCAAGGAGATCAAGAGAAAATGAAAAGGATGACATCTGATGCACCCATTTATACAACAAATGCCAGAAACATGGAAACAAGAAGGCAGGATGCAGATAGAACGAGAAGATAAAAAACTGCCAAGAACCAAAGCAAACCACCGAACAGATCGCTGCAAGAGACAACTGCCATGCTGAAAATTCCAAAGTGACGAAAGAATGACAGAATTAGGTAATGTAAATATCGCTTTTCTCTACTGGATAGGTGATACGGGGATGCAACAAGGAAGACAAGCACCTAACTATTTGTGTACAAGCAAGAAAAAGAGGGGAGCGGAATAAAAGGAACCAGATGATTCCTCTGTCAATCCCTCCACTAGGATGAAAAATGTGACCTGATGCAAGGACCCCTCCGTCCTCACCTTTTTCCATCAGACATCCCGATAGCAGGTGATCACAATCAGCCACAAATGCAAGCTTTTAAAAGCCTCAAGCGGTCTAACAAACAATATGGTAGCACGAGGTATGGCAGCAATAGACATAGATGAAAGGACAGATTCACTCACCTTACAATCCTGCAATCCAAACATAGCTCCCAAAAAAACTTTGATCCAGCAGACAATTTTTTTCTCCTTTTTAGCAAGACTATAATTCTTGTATAATTTGTTGAGAGAATTTTAATGACATCAGGGGAAAATATCTAGACAGAAGGATAGCCTTATAGAGCACATAACTAGAAGCTTACCCAGGACTGTTAAGGGAAATTTAAAAAAGCTGGGCAAGCATGGGTTGATTTAGGCATAGATCCACTAATCCCACCTTCCAGCTATCCTACCATACCCTTAA
Organism: Posidonia australis; assembly: GCA_024699735.1. Classification (NCBI taxonomy): domain Eukaryota; kingdom Viridiplantae; phylum Streptophyta; class Magnoliopsida; order Alismatales; family Posidoniaceae; genus Posidonia; species Posidonia australis. The sequence continues at coordinate 2,435 of JAMKQA010062497.1, forward strand.
TAAAAGCTCTAATCCATCATACAATAAGACTTTTCCTTGAAATTTTATGCATTATTATTTAAATTTGAATCGGAATATTAATGCACTAAATGGCTCAACAAATGGATAGCTGTACAAAGTCCATACTGTACAAAACATATGCCCAAGGCCCGTTCAGGAAAATTGGAGGCAGAGATGGATAAAAGCTAAACAAAAGCTGTTTCCTAACTGCTGTCCAGATCTCTAGGGCTTTTCAAAGCTCAGTGATTCCGCTATCAACCTGCAAGAAAAAAACAAATTGTATTAGAGATGCTAACTGATGAGAAGAGATTAAAGACTAACAGTCAAATGGCAAAACGTCTTCTACAAGAATAAGCATATTTTTCATATTTATGACGTAAGCATTTTCTATTTCATTGTAATTTTTAATGAGTTTATTTTACATTTTAATTACACTCTTACCTACATTCCATTTCTTATCAATAACTTCAAAAAAATGTTCCACAACAAAAACTTGAAGAAAGAATAAAGACTCCAGTTACATGATATCAGAAACCAACTATAAACAACTAAAGAAGGTCATAAATATGTTTTTGAGCGGTCAACTAGATAAGATTTTATTATAAACCTCAGAAGAAAATTTGCAAAACATAAAAAAGGACCCAAACTGGCGGATTTATCAAAACAATAAAAACCATCAAAGTAGGAGACTAAAGAAGCAAACACTAAATAAAAGAAGCAATCATAAAAAAAAACATCTCATCTGAGCATCAAAGTGAGCATATACATAAATATTATAATAAAAACGGGAGAAAAAAGAAACAATAGAAAAGGGCATTCTATCCAAGCCTTTATACTTGAATTCTAATTATCCTCTAGATTAAAATCTGTTGGAACAATCCCACATTGGAGAAAGTGAAGATTAAATTTGTAGTTATATATAAATAAACCTTTCCAGTCATTATCAACAGAGACTTAAATAGAAGAGTATTAGAATAGTCCTCTATTAGAAAAAATAAGTATTAGACTTGTGATTATATATAGATAGACATTTTTACTTATTGACAATTGATTTTAGGTTGGATGTCTATATTTTAACAAAAACAATTTACATATGTTGAAATAATACGCCAAGAGATCAGCTGTTGCATGCAGGAAGTATTCTAGCCAGGAATTACTTTGTTACTCGTATAGAGTTCGATTGGATCCAAGTAGTTCCAAAAGAGCACGAACTCTACTTCCTGAACAGCTGTGTCCAAGCTTCTACTTCTATACCTGTCCAGTTTTACTTTTTGTTTTGAAATGATACACATGTACGGTTGGTTGCATAAGGAATTTCCTCTATAAGTAGACCATTTGTGATTGAATAGTATCTTAGAAGTATATCCAAACGTATTTTTTATCAAAAAACATACAATTTAGAAATGATTAACTGATCATTAATTTAGGTATCACACTATATCAAATTCATCAGTCATTTCAAAGACTAAAGAATCATTAGTGTGAGGATTTTAAACTTAATGAAAAAAGGATGTGTGTGTGTGTGTGTGTGTGTGTGTATTAGAAATAAAATATCAATAATGATTTCCAAATTTAAAAAATATACTGTTTTCTTGAGGTAAAAAGGATAAATTTACATTTTGTGAAAATGTCCATGGAAAGTCGCTTCTCTCAAAAATGAGTGGATGTCACGAAAATGAGGGCATGTATATTTTGAAACTTCATTGAAATTCCATTCTAAATTTCATCACAAGCAAATATATTCAGAAATTTTAGTTCCCCTCCTTACAAGTCCACTTCCTTCGTACCAATCACCTGCCTAATGCCAAATATCCAAGAGTGACATTACATCTAAGGGAACTGCTATGGTGTAGTTTGTTAAAGAGAATGGAACTCATACCTTTCTTTGAAGTTCGAATCTCATGGACTATAGGGAGAAAAAATATATATCTACTGATTTCGAAAAAAAACATTACATCTAAGGGAATTAATATGGAGGTTAGTGTCTACAATGCCAATTCACATTTTGAATTTGTTTTTATTTTGTTCCTTGTATTTTATTTGTTTATAGCTTGATTTGATGATTTGCTTTTCAAGCTCATTTCTGCAGATTTTGTTTTATATCCATCAACTTAGGGTTATTTAATACAAGTCACAAAATAATATATAAGCACAAGTCAATCCATTCATGAGATAAATTCGTAGTATTGAAATAAGCCAAAAAAAAAAAGTGCCAGCGTCACCCAAGTTGATGCTCCTTAAGCTAACTCTTCATATAAAACCCCATAGATTTCGCAGTCTAAATTGACTCAGATAATTCTAACACAGTTCTAGGTCTAGTCCAGATTAGACAAGGCATTAGTGTATTACAGACAGTCACACATTACCCAAGATCAGTAGATTGATGCTCAACTCAGTCTAAATTGATCTAAACTGTTTCAGGATTGAATCATACTTGAACCCAATGTCAATGAAGGGTGTGACTATTGGTCACGTACTCACATGATTGACAGCCTCCTCATGACTGAACAGCAGCCATGAGGCAGATGAACCATGATCAGAGTCAGTGGGCTTCATGAGTAGCAGCACAGCATGTTGCACAAGGCACCTAGCGGCATGTTGAAATTATTCTCCCCAGTTCCCACCCATTTGAGGTGAGGAAGAAGGGTGGAAACGGATTTTGAAGGTCCAAATCTACATGACCCATCTCGTTTAACTAATTATGTAGTTGATATCTTATTAACTTCTATCTAAACATAAACTAGTCCATACCCATGAGAGCTGTTGCAATTACTACTAATACTTGGTTCTCATGTCCTGCATATATTGAGAACTCTAACAAATTGCTGTCAGACCCATCATGTGCATCTTCTTACATGGTAAATAAGATTTATAGTGAATGTCATTGTTCCAAAAAAACAGAAAAAAAATAAACATTTTTCCATGACACCATTCTTAATATTCTTTAGGAAACAGGTCTCATGGGATGCAAACCAGAGAGTACTCATATTAAACAGTCACCATCCTTCTGGGAGACTAGTTCACAGTTGTTAAAGGATCCAAGTCAGTACAGGAGGTTGATTGACAAGTTTATCTATTTGACAGTGACTTAGCCAGACATTTCTTGTGGGGTCAGCCTACTAAGTTAGTTTATACATGAGTCGAGAAAAAAACACTGGAGTGGAGCCCTACAAGTTCTGTGTAAAAAGTGCTCCAGGTAGAAGTCTGATGTACCAGAAAAATGACCATGTAAATGTCATAACTTAGTCAGATTCAAGATATGTTGGAGATCGAGAAAATAAGAAGTCTACATCTAACTCTTGTACTTATGTAGGAGGTAATCTTGTCACATGATAAAACAAAAAGCAGAATATGATATCTCGATCTAATGTAGAAGCAGAGTATAGATCCATAGTACAGACGACGTGTGAGATGATGTCTTTTAAGATACCAATGCTAATGCACTGTGACAATCAAACAGCGATTTTTATTACCAACAATTCCACTTTTCATAAACGTACCAAGCATGTTGAGGTCGATTGTGACTCTGTTCGAGATATGATAATGAAAAGAGTTATTTTTATCCCCTATATTCAATCATCTGAGCAATTGGCTGATGTCTTCACAAAGAGATTGAGTGTTGGGGTGTTTCAATCTTTATGTACCAAGCTAGGGCTTATTAATATGTATGCTCCAGCTTGAGAGGGAGTGTTAGAGTTATATTATAGTTGTGTTAAGTTATTGGATTATTAAATATCCATTTAGTGTTGGGTATTCTCTAACTCATATATATATGTAACTCTTTCTCATTCAAGGAAATAAGGCTTCATTATTCCTCTTCAATCTCAATAACCACTTTTAAGTAAAAGCAGCCATCTTTTAATATAATGTTAATGACCTCCTGACATTGACATAATTTGATTATCTAGGTATTTATTTGTTTACTTATGCTTGTCAATTGTTTAGTTTTTTAATTTATGTTTTTGAATTATTCTGATTAAATGATAATTATACACTTGTGGTTGAATGATAGTTACAACTATCAAGTATTCAAGTAATGTTTTCTAAATTACATTACTTGGGTTTGAATAATAGTTTCATATATTAAGGTAATTTCTTGAATATTGTTGGTTATATACATATTATATTTATTTTTTAAAATTTCGACCGTTCCTATTAAACCCCTGTTTGAACTCCTGTTTTTCCAAAAATGTTTAGAGACTCAATCCATGTCGGGGGCGTTATCCGTTTTTTAAAACATTGGTAAATGTTGTGTTTTATATCCTGAACAATGGACATTGTTACTGTTTCTAGATTAGATCATGCAAAATCAGAAACAAATTAGGAATCTTGTTCCAATGGCATAATGGTCATCTCCGCAACAACCCCCCCCCCCCCCCAACAACCAATTTTTTGAAAATGCATAACAGAATCCTGCTGATGTACTAGAATTGCATACTGCAAACAATTGCTTCAAAAGTCCCTAGTGTACGATCGTTACATTATTGACCGTGTAAATGTCTCAAAAAAATTCAGAATATATTTATATAAGCTTCCATTACAGAAAAAGCTGTAACTTGTGATATTGAGTCTAAAAACCTAGAATTGATGATTGCATGCTTTAACCTATAGTACTACAAATTGATATTGTGTTAGGTTAAAATAACCTAGATTGTGTGAACATTAATTTAAAAAATCAGAACTTTTAATTCTTTGTAAAGCATGGCTTTTGCAGGAAAATTGCAGAATTTACCTCAAAATTTTAGTAATTTAAGTGATTAGTGAATCATGAACTAGTTACAAGGTTAATTAAGAGTTTGTGACATTGTCAATGTTCATACAAAGAGTGAGATAGTGAAGATAATAAGTTGGCAGACTATACCTTCAGAACAGTGTAACAATGAAATGGTGCTGAGCGACTCTATGAATGGATCCATGGAGAGGAAAGAAATCTAATTGCATATTTGAAACCAAAGAGTACAAGGGACACACACACACAACGTAAGATATATATATATATATATATATATAAATTATCAGGTAAGGTCTGTCCTTACTTTTGATTAGTAAGGTCCTTCATCTTATACCATCAAAAGCATATCCTACGGTTTACTGTTTTTATTATTTTAAATAATTTTTTTATATTATCATTTTGAAATAATGGTCATTACGTTGAATTAAATCTTTTACTTCCTTTTCGAAATATTGTGATCCACATATGGACGGTTATTTCGTACATTATGACATGATATCACGGAAAGAAGGATTTCAAAGCATAAAATGTAGGTAGATTTGCTCAAAAAATGGGTTTAAATATGGGAAAGATTTTTTTTTAATATTTTACAACACTGTTTTTTACGAAACAATTACTGTAATTGATTGATTAATTTGATTTCTTTTTTTTCCTATTTAAGTGAATGACTATGATGATAGATCTATATATATGATGAATGGACAGAATAAAGGATTGGAGGACCTTACCAATAAAAGTAAGAACCATCCTTACCTGATATTAACTCTATATATATATATATATATGAACTATTAACCTATCTAACTACTAACTAATAAATAATTAACCTAATACTCCTCTTTAAGCTGGAGCATTTATATTTATCATGTTCAGCTTGTTACATAAAACTGAAAAATGTTGAGGTCCAAAGATTTTGGTGAAAATATCTGCAGTCTGATCTTTACTTCACATAAATGATATACAGATATTTCCCTTCATCATTGTTTTACAAACGAAGTGATAATCAACTTCTATATGTTTTGCGTGTTTATGAAACATTAAGTTACTTACTATCTTGATGGTTAATTGATTATCACGAAACATAATTATAGATTCATTACAAAGAAATCCTAACATCTTGAAGAATAATTTTCAACCACATCAGTTCCCTAGTACCATACGTCATAACCCTATATTCAACCTCAATACTAGATTATGACATTACATTTTGTTTTTTACTCCTCTAATACACAAGATTACCCATAACAAAAGTACAATAGTCAATAGTAAAACGTTGACCAGATCTAGAACCAACGTGGTTAGCATTAGAATATGCAATAACATCTAACTAACCATGATTGCAATATATCATCCTTTTGACTAAAGAATTCTCCACATAACAAAGTATGCGAAGTACAATTTCTCAATGAGATACTTTAGAATTCACCTTAAATCGACTGACCACACTAACAGCAAAGGTAATATCTATCCTAATAATTGTGAAATAAATCAATTTTTCAACTAGACGTCTATACGTCTTTTTATCAATAAAATCCTCTACATTGTCTAACCATAACAACGATTTAGGATCTGAATCAATAAGAGTTGAAGTAGGTATGGTACCTAACATTCTTATTTCTTGCAGTAAATCCATCGCATTAGAAGTAGGTATGGCACCTAACATTCTTATTTCTTGCAGTAAATCCATCGCATTCTTTCTTTGTAATAGAATCATTCCCTGTTTACCATGAGCTACCTCAATACCAAGAAAATATCGTAGTTGACCAAGATCCTTAATTACAAAATACTTCTTTAAATGTTCCTTTGTCTCTTCTACACCCACAAAATCACTTTCAATTACAAGGATATCATCCACATAAACCATCAGAATCACATTGCTTGAATCTCGTTGTCTAGTAAACACAGAGTGATCTGCATGACTCCTGGTAAAGCAAGCTTACATAGGAACTCTATTTAAGCCAATAAATAGCTTTTCTCCATTTATATACTTTTCTAATTTCTTCTTGAGTAACATACTCTAGAAGTTGCTTAATGAACACAATCTCATATGACCCTCCGTACAGAAAAACATTCTTAACGTCCATTGAAAAACATCAAACTGGAGTTGTACATTAGTGCACAACTAATAAGCTATGCATGAGGGGTAAGCCACCATTAGATTGTTATCCTACAGTTATAATGTTTAAAGGAAAAAAACATAAAAGAAAAGAAAAAATTACATCAACCATTCATGAAGAATTAAAGGGTCAATAATTGATGTACAACCATGTTAACTGTGCATTAGTATACAACCTCATTGGATTGTAACTACAACTAAAATAAGAACTTGAATAAAACTGATGCAGGCAATAAGAGAAAAGGCCTCGAAGAAGTCTATACGATGTGTCTATGTAAATCTTTTGGCAACAAGAAGAACCTTGAATTTGTCAACTATCCCATCTAACAAGTATTTTACTATAAATATCCATTAATAAGCAACAACATTTACACCTGTAGGAGGATCAACTAACTCTCATATCCCTCTAGAAGTAAAAGCTGGCGATTCTTCATCAATTGCATGCCACCAGGTTAGATTTTTACTGGCCTCTTCATACATCTTGCGAATAGAGAAAGAAGACAAAGCAAAGGCAAACTGACGAATAGAATAGGAAACATTATCAAGAGAAACATGATTGGACATAGAATGTTGTGTGCAACAACTTATACATTTTTAGATTGCAGTGGAAAGATTTTTAAAACCTCCATCAAAAGTAAGTAATAGTTAATGACTACATCTAGAGTAAACCTACAAAGGAACACAAGAAATAACTGGTGCACAAGAAACGACTGGTGTACTGGGAACAACTGATGTATCAGGAATAACATGTATAAGAAGAGGAATAGCAAAAATGTCTGAAATACTATCCTTAGAAAAGAAATAAGACGTATCCTCGAAAAAGGTAATATCTACGCTCACATATTGTTTTCGAGTGATATGAACATAACAATGATAACTTTTTATAATGCAAGAATAACCCCAAAAAATGCACTTTATTACACATGGAGATAATTTATCCAAATTTGTCCTCAAAACATGCATAAAATAAGTACAACACAAAAAATAAGTGACATAAAATAATATGACATCATGAGACAAGCAATTAATAGAAATACAGTTATCAATAACAAAAGAAGACATCTTATTAATAAGATAACAAGTAATAAGAACAATATCAACCTAATAAATTTTAAGAACATGTACATAAAACATCAATGTACGAACAACATCCAAAATATGACATAATCTTCTCTCAATCACACTATTTTATTGAAAGATATAAGGACACAATGTTTTATGTATAACGTAATTAGAAAGACAAAATTTGTAAATTCTTTTAACATAAATTCTAAGACATTATAAATACGAAAGCAACGATAGTAGAAGAAAACTGACATTTTATTTCATTATAAAATTTTTGAAGTGTAGAAGAAACTTGAGGTCTATCCTTAAGAAGATAGATTCAAGTCATTTTAGAATAATCATCCAAAATATAATGAAATAACAAAACCAAAATACTGATTGAAACTGACACGGCCCCGAAACATTACTATAGACTAACTCAAATGGTGAAGAACATCGTTTCTCAACTCTAGAAGGAAAAGACGACTTATGATGTTTATTTAACTAACAAGCTTCACAAAAGTGATGAAGTGATGACACTGATTAGCTAATACATACAATCTTCATAAGATTTTCAACAGACAGATGAGCTAAACAACGATGCCACTGACGGAAAGACGCCTGTGATGACAATGCATGAATAAGCAAACGGGGAATCTAAATAGTACGTTCTACAGCCTCATATCCCCCACCAATCTTTCTTTGTCATCTGGACATTCTGAAACACACAATGAGTAGAAAAAAGATTACACAACAACTAAGATCCTTGGTGATTTTACTTACAGATAATAAATTAATTGGAAAGTTAGGGACAAAAAAATAGATTCAAAAGGAAAACTGGAGGAATAAATTATCCTAACACCAGATACAAGGGAACTATAACCATTTGCAATAATAACAAGTTGACGAAAACACAAGGCATCAAGTGTGGAAAACAAAGATTTACTTGTAATATGGAAAAATACACCTAAATCTATCAACCAAGATGAATTGGAGGCCATGTTAACTATTGTACCTATGCAACAATAGCCATATGAGATAACAACGCAGTAATAAAGGCAAATAACTTGACTTTTTCAAATTCCACACGTGTCATTGTAACCACATTTGTAGAGTCCTTTAGAGAATTTAACATGACATTATTTGCAACATTATTTGGTTTATCATGCTTATCCCAACAACGATCAATAGTATGGCCCATATGACCACAAAATGTGTACGTAAACCATCCACCACGTTTACCACCATGTCCATTGAAGCCACCACAACCAACAGCCATTGCAGTACTTTATGGTGCTATGACTAGTGTGGCAGTTGATCCAAAGGATAGTGTAACTCGCAAGAGTCTCAAAAACACACTGTAGCAAAGAAGCAAGTAATTGGCTACGAATGGGAGCATAATCAGACTGCAATCTATAAAAGCCCTCTCTACTTCTTTTGTTTCTGAATATCTAGAATCAATGACTAATACATCTGTAACTCATCCTACGTACCTTTCAAACTTGCGAAGTACCCACTAAGCGAATGGTTTCTTTGTTGAAAGTTTAAAATCGATTCATATAACTCATACACTCTCAATACAGTGTCCTTATTAGATTATGCTTCATGCAAAGTATCTCAAATTTCCTTGACGGTAGACAGAAACATGACATTAGAACTAATTTGTGGTTCCATACTGTTCAACCACCATGATTTCACATAATAATCGTTCAACACTCATGTATCATAAGTTGCATCTTTCACATCAACCAGGTCCTCAATAATGGACAACTCGCTTTGTGCTCTAAGAAATACTTTAAAGGATTATGACCATAGAAGATAATTCAAACCATTCAACTTGACAATGGTTTCAAGAAATGTATGGAGATTGGGGGTAACCGAAGACGGCACCATCAAATTCAATGAACAATGAACAATGAACAATGAACAATGAACAGATCTCTTATACAATTACAACCTCAAACTATGAATCAATAAATCCAGTTAATGCCTATCACAAACGAACAAGAATCAACACACCATTAGGATTCCTACAACCCCTTAGTCAACCAACGAAACGACGACAAGGAAAGAGGATTCAACGCAAAATAACGGCAAATGAAGAGCTAGAGGAGAAGAGATCACCTACCACAATTTTCGATAGGCTGTTTGGCGATGTCTTCGGTGGGTTGTTCGACGACATTTCTGGAGGGCTATTGGTGGTAATGACCATGGTGTTTGCTACAGAGGATGGTCTTCTAGGGCTCTCAAGAGAAAAAAAAACTAATGTTCTGATACCATGTAATACCATGTGAAGAGAAGAAATCTAATTGCATATTTGAAACCAAAAAGTACAAGACATATATATATATACCATGTAAGATATATAGATATATAAGATCTATTAACCCATCTAACTACTAACTAATAAATAATTAAATTAACAAGATCCATGGATTTGATTAATGTAGCAAAGCATAGAAAAACTTGGTGAAAGCTCAATATCTAAATCAACTAAATGTCCTATGTGGGGTCCAACACATTGGGCCATGATAATACAACGAATAACAATGAAAAAACAAGTAGCTATAATAGATCCAGTTCGAGATTGAAAACCCCCGAACAAGGTTTTGTATTGATCTTTATAAGGTTCTAGTAAACATCCACAAGGCTCACATCTCTGTTGTTTAACTGAGACCCTTACATGTGTAACTATTTCAGCTAAATCATTTAACAAGTGAAACAATGAAATGACTGTTCTTGCACCAACTAGCAGGCAACTAATACTGATGCTGGGTGGTCCATGAGATTCACTCATCTAGTTGAATTGTATTAATCAGGCCGATTAATTGAAAAATTACCTGGATTGTGTTACTGATTGAACATTTTGATGACCAAAATCACTAGTAAAAGATTGTATAGAAGTAAATGAACTTGATTGTATTTGATATTGACTAGATGTCTTTGGACTTTGGATTATCCTTCGAATATTTTTGGAATTTTAAAGTTATAGTTTTCCAACTATATTAGGTTTGTAGTGTTTTTGTCTCTCCACAAACTGAAGCATTACAAGTTACAACGACAACCCATGAGTCTTTTACGATTGCTGTAAATGTGACCTACCTTGAAGAAACTCAGTATATCCCCTAAACCTAAAAGAGTTTGTACAGTACATAAAGAAATTGTACAAACAGGGAAAATAGGCACCAAATCAGTCAAAAGAATAGCCCCCTTGTGCATGAGAGATTATTGTTCCTCTTTTGAGTAAAACATTATAAAAATAAAAAATAATTATTATAGATAAATTTTTGGCATATATTGTGGAAATCAATGCTTCCCCACCGAAAGAAAGCTCAAGATAAGGCACTTACATTTACGACATGAAATGACTTGCTGATGCATGACCTGAGTTGTGATGCTTCAGCCAGAGAAGGGGACTCACTACCTTGACAACCAACTTGTCTGCTGCCCTGCAAAGCAAGTTTCAAGATATTAATTTAACATGACAACTCTTCCATCAGAAATCAGGAGCAATAAATCTGCACAGTTACAAGTACTTGGCATTGCTAACATTTAAGGACCTAAAAATGCTTGAGGTGATGATTTGCATTAAGAAGCAAGTCCGTCAAAATGTTGAAGGGGGCGTTCAAATAAAATCTCTCCTACAAATAATATATATATAGTGGGCAAAACCCTAGTATAGAAGAAAAAGGATTCGCCCTTGGAAACCTTCAAAAGAACCAAGTAATCGTCAACAAGAGTTTCAGCAGCAAATGCCAATTTGCCAAAATGTTGCAGTGTCATAATTCAGATGTTATTTTTCAAATTGATGATCTGGTGAATGTTTTCACCTTTCAAGTAAAACATGGAAGAAAATAAAAGAATTTAGGATCATTCCTTGATGTGCAACACTACCCTCTGCAAAAGCCATTTGCAAACACTCCTATTAATTATACCTTCAATAATGACAGCACTAGTATCATTGCTCTCAACAGTTGTATATTATGTACTATTCATTGGAGTACAAATACATCAAGCCTCCGAATTTATGCCTCTCTCTTTTTGGAAACTGGTAGCATTTATTCATTAGACTACGAAGAATCCAGAATGATATGTACGTTAAAGAACCAAGGCTAGACCAATCTCTCTCCCAACATTACCCCCGGTTTTCCCCCACAAACAAAGCAAACTAAGATGTTAGAATTTGTTAGAATAAGTGCATCCTTACACGGATCTTGTGTCTATCCGTTTAAGAGGTTCCTTGTAAGCTAAGTTCTCTCCTATATATAGAGAAGATTGTGTTCTCTTTAGATATGAAGTACATGAATCTTATTCTCTAACTACTCTAACATGGTATCAAAGCCTAGGGTTTTTAAATTTTAAAAAAAATGGAGGAGAGGAGCCCACCACTGCCGCCACCAGTCTAAGCCACCCACTTCCCTAGCCGACCTTCCCCACCCCTCCAGTCCACCTGTCCAGACACAGACGGTCTCTGCATCCCCTGTTGGCTATTCTTCTCTACTAGGAGGGCTTGCTCTTCTCTCAATATGAAGTGAAGGCTTTTGTGCGAGGCCTCCTGCCTACATGCTTACCCTTTGTTTGGCCAATTTCATCTTTATATCAGTCTGGTTGTTGCTGTAGTTGTGGTTATCATGGCCTCTTCTTTTTCTACCCGTTCTCAAGATGGATGGTTACACATTCTCAATGGCACATCGATGAAGTTGAATAGTAAAAACTATCTCCTATAGTCAAAATCATTCCAAGTTTTTCTTGGTGCTCATCGAAAGATCAAACACATTACTCATGACCTTCCGAATGTGAAAGATCCAACGTATGACAAATGTGGAGTAATTTCCTGTCTTGTGATCAGTATGAAAGAACAAATCTCTCATGGTGTGCTCATGCTTACCCTAGCCAAGAAACTATGGGATACGTTAAAGAATACTTATGGACATGAAAAAAACATCTCTTGTATGGTTGAAATATATGAGCAGTTTTTTGCACTCCAACAAAGTGATCAATCTGTCCAAGAGTTGTATACTTCTCTTTGAGTCCTATTGGATGCATTGAAGGTTTATCAACCATTTGTTGTCGACATTGCAAAAATAAGGGAGTATCGTAAAGAGCTAGTCATGTCCAAATTCCTTTCTCCTCTCAAGTTTGTGGTCACATACTTGGTGATGACACAGTGCCTCCGTTGTCAACCACATTCTCTCATGTTCTACAGATATCCACTGATATTCCTACTATGCATGTTGATCAATCCACTCTTATTAGTTATGGTCGAGGCCAGGGATGCGATCATGGTCATGGTAGAGGAGGTTGTGGATTTAGTCATGGATACCAGAAATGTGACCACTGTAGTCATACAAGCCACGTCTCTAAGAAGTATTGGAACAAGTTTGGAAAACCTGAGTGGACTCAACACACTACTTCTCCTCCTGATCCGTCCTTGCGTACCATCGATATAGTGACCATCTCCTAGGCGGAGTACGACAAATTGGTTCAATCCACTTCAACTTCTGTTGCCACTCCTACCACATCATCAGGTACACCAACACTGTTTACATCTCCTACTAAAAACTAGGTTATCGATTCAAATGCGTCAAATCATGTCCAATACAAAAATTATTTTTTCCTATTTATCTTCTTCAATTTGCATACCATATGTTACTATTACAAATGGAATCCATTCTCCTATAACTAGTCAAGGTGTGGCATCCCTACCAAACAACCTTACCTTTCATGATGTCCTTTATGTACCTAATTTTCCTATTAACCTTTTGTTAGCTAGCTTACCAAAACTCTTCAATATGCCATAACCTTCTTTCCTTCCTATGTTTTTCTAATAGGGATTGGGAGACAGATTGGTTCGATACTTGAAAGGGATGACCCGTATCGACTCTGTAGCACAAAACCATCACCTACGTCTGTTTATACTTCTTTTTCTCTAAAGCCATCCTACCTATGGCATTGTCGTTTGGAACATCTGTAAAAGTTAAATAGTATCTTACCCATTTCATTTTCTCTTAGTCCTCTTCACTGTGAGTCATGTCAACTTGGGAAGCATAAAAGATTATCATATCCACCTCGTCAGCAAAATCAAACTTGTGTTCCCATGGGGTTGGTTCATTCAATTGTCTAGGTTTATGTCGTGTTAAGTTTGCTTTAGGTTTTAGGTATTTTGTTGTGTTCATTGATGATTTCTCTTGTATGACTTAGGTCTATCTCATTAAATATCAAACTCAAGTGGTTGATGTAATCAAAGTTTTTTTTAGTGAAACAAAAACTCATTTTTCTAAGCCACTGCATATCTTTCATACTAATAATGCTCTTGAATATGTAGAACGTGATGTCTCTCTTTTATGTGAATATCAAGACATCTCAACAGAATGATGTTGTTAAGCACAAACATTGTCATTTGTTAAATGTTGCTTAGACACTCATGATACCGATGAAGGTACCTAGATCCTTGTAAGCAGATGTAGTGCTTACGGTCTGTTATCTCATAAACAAAATATCTTCATCTGTTTGTGGTCAAGTTCCTCACTATCTTCTTTTTCCTAAAAGTAGGTGTTCCCTCTTCCTTCCAATGTTTTTAGTTATTTGTGTTTTGTTCAGGATACTAGTCTAAACCTAGACAAACTTTCTCTTCATTCCATTTGATGCATGTTTGTCAATTATTCCTGTACTCAAAAAGGTTATCGTTGTTATGATCCTATTCACAGAAAATATCATGTGTCTCCTTTTGGACGCCCGATGCTTGTGATGTTTCCATTACCTCTAGTTACTTCCCTTGATGATCAAGTTGATACCTCTTCTCCTTTTGATTCTTTTCAACAAGCCATTATAGGTTTACACTAGGATAAAGAAATCAAATCAGGCTGTCTTGACAGGTACCAACTCTTCATCCTCCTTCAATGTAGGTCCACAAACCACACCTCCATCTTCTATTGTTATTCCTGATACTAACCTCCCTATTGCTCATAGAAAAGGTACACATTCCACTTCCTATCCTCTATCTCAATTTGTTTCTTATGATAACTTTCACCCAATGTATTAGACGTTTGCCTTATCTTTGTCATCTATCTTTATACTCAGGTAGGAGGCATTAGGTGTACCTTAATGGAAGCTTGCAATGGAGGAAGAAATGTTTGCTTTACAATCACTAGGACCTAGGATCTTGTTTTGGCACATCAAGACATAACAATAATTAGTTGTCTTTGGGTGTTCACAATCAAGTATAAACCTAATGGAACTATTGATAGGTACAAAGGCCGTTTTGTGACACGTGGCTTTACACAAACGTACGACGTGGACTACTTCAAAACGTTCTCCCCAGTTACAAGTCTCAACTCCATCAGAATTTTATTTTCCTTAGCAATAAATCAATAGTAGCCCATGTATCAGTTGAATGTGAAAAATACTTTTCTCAATGGTGATTTGCATGGAAAGGTACATATAGAGCAACCTCCGAGGTATATTCCTTAAGTAAAGACTCATATATGCAAGCTCAGGAAGACTATATATCGCCTCAAGTAAAGTCCATGTGTGTGGGTCACAAAATTTAGTGAAGTTGTTAAGGAAGCTAGATTCAAGCGATGTAGTGCAAATCAGAAATCCACAGATTGTGTCATTTTGGCAATACATATGGATGATATTCTTATGACCGGAAGTGATAGTACAAGGATTGTCTAAAATAGCACTTTGTGATGAAGAACTTGGTGTCTCCTAAATATTATCTGGGAATTAAGATTGCTGATGCAAGAGATGGAATTGCATTGTCTCAAAGGAAATATGCACTAAACTTATTACAGGAAATAAGGATGCTTGGTTGCAAGCCTGCGAAGACATCTATTGATCCTAGTTTAGACTTATGGGATGAGTCCTCTGAAATGTTTAAGGACGTTGGGCAGTATAGGCGACTTGTTGGGAAGCTGGTGACACGATCAAACATCATTTTTATTATGGAGTTGGTAAGTTAGATCATGTACAAACTCAGACTAATACATTGGAAGGCTTCCCTGTATATTCTATCCTACTTGAGGAGTGCTCGAAGTAAAAGTTTACTTTACAAATATCATGGGCATCTCAAGATCATTGGCTATTCTAATTCAAGTTATCTGATAACAAAAGCGATAGAAAGTCTACTTCCTGTTGTTGTACATTTGTAAAAAGAAATCTTGTCACTTAGACAAGTAAGAAGTAGGATGTTGCGTCTCGATCTAGGGCCGAAGCCGAGTACATAGCAATGACACATACAACTTGTGAATTGATGTAGATAAAGTCCCTATTGACAAGGATTGGTCCTCTACCTATGTCTTATGATAATCAAACTGCAATCTACATCGTAAGTAATCTAATGTTTTATGAGAGAACCAAGAATATTGTGGTTGGCTGTCACTTTATCAGGAATGTTGTTCTAGATAGATAGGTTACTACTTCTTACACATCCTCCTTCACTTAACTTACAGATGTGTTCACCAAAGTCGTATCCTCTAGTAACTATCAATCATTGTGTAACAAGTTGGACATGATAAATTTGGATGCTACAACTTGAAAAAGAGTGTTAAAATATATTAAAATAAGTGGATCCTCGTATGAATCCTTATATGGATCTTGTGTGTATCCGTTTAAGAGGTTCTCATAGGTTAAGTAAGTTCTCTCCTATATATAGAGGAGTGATTGTATTCTCTTCAGATATGAAATACATGAATCTTATTCTCTAACTTCTCTAACATAAGGCATTTCCCTCACAAATGAGCAGCAAAGCCCAGCGCATTCACGAAAATCATTTGGTTCCGAGACAGCCAGAGTAACCAGCAAGTGGTATGAATTACCATCTTCAATTGTGATTTCTTCATTCAGCTGTGCAATTTCCAACAAAAAAAATTCCTTTGAAAGCAGCATAGAGGCACTCCAGATCAAGGAAAAAAAGTAGAAAATACCACTTCTCTAGTAATCTGTTCCAGAAATTTGTGACAAACGCACGTTATACGAAAAGATGGTCATCATCTTCAATCACCTGGCAGCAAAAGACAGGTGAGATTGCCGTCAGTCGCCCACCTATTTCTCCTTACATCAGTAAGAGTTCTCTGATGTGCTAAAACCCAAGAGAAGAAGTGGACCTTCAACAACACCTTCGCCTACCAGATCCAACTCTGGAAAGGAAAAGGTTGTCCAGCATCCTCCTCATTTATCAGGAATAGATATCCTTGTTTAACAGTAAAACAACCAGAGGAAGCAACTGATCAGAAGAAGAAAAAACAACCAGAGGAAGCAGCACAAAGACACAGCAATCTGCAATCCTTTCCTTCTTGAGGCTGAGGCACGCCTTCAAGAAATGGAAAGAAATGAACCAGTAATTTAGTTAATTAGTTGATAACTTTATATAGTCCTACTAATATAAAAATGAAGCCTCATGCAACCATTTTACATCCCAAAGATGCTCCTGCAACAAACAAGCACTTGCATATATGCCATTCAACTTCTTAAATTTCCCAAGAAACCTTAAACTCTGAACTTCCACCACCAGTGGATCTCTCGTCCGATATTGTGGACCTCTCATCCGATATTGCCATGACAATTTAAACTTTTAATGGCAGATCATTCAACTACCACGGTCCACGAGTTCCACCAATTGACCTCCTATTGCATGCTGCCATGAGCACCCACACTTCCACCTGTGGATCGTCCAACTACTATGATTCAAATCTCTCATTTACTGAACTTTAATCACACATTATCAAGACAACCACCCCTTTCACCAGCAAAAACATCTCCCACTGTGCAAGACACACAAAGACCTACTTGTAGCTTTCTCATCTACAACCATATCATTGTTCAACCTCAAATTTTCAACTTCACTTTGTCGGACGCATGTCCCTCATGGGCCTTGCCTCACTTAATCTCTCACCAGATTCCTCAAGGGGGCCCAGAAAAGACTCCAGCTAGAAATTTGTGGTTGTCTCTCACAACCAATTTCCATTAGCCAGTAGTACTTTCATACATGCCACTAAAAAGTGGTATATTTAATGTTTATTTACTTCTACAAAAGTACCACATGTGGTTAACAAACAGCCATGTTTACATGGCTGTTTGTTAACATACAGCCCCAGTTTGGCTTATATTAATTATATTTAATTTTAAATCCCAATGGATGATGTTCGATTGTTCTCCAAGTAACTTGAAAGCACCTTGCACATGTCAGATTATAGGATAGGATGATAGTATGTGTTAATTACAATTTAATTCTTTCAAAATATATGTGAACAATGACTCCTCCAAATAATACACGTATTATGAGATTATGCATGTGCATATGTCTAGTTTATAGATAATTAAGGAAATAGTTGTAAGAAGACAGGTAGACATCACAAACATGCAATTTCCAGGGTTTTTTTTTTTTTTTGGGGGTCCTCTCTTTAGAGAGAAAAAATGTGGAATGTTCACCCAAAATATACTAATAACATCCAATAAATTAAAACCTAGGCAGAGAAATGAAAGGCCAACACAAAAAGATAGCTTTCGTGTTTTGGCTGAAGCTGCCAAGCATCAGTGATGATCTTCTATGCCTCATCAGTTTAAAATTTTGCCAAAAACATAAAGGGACTATTTGTTTTGTGAGACTTGATTAAAATCATGGAGCTTCAAACATAGGATTCCACAACCACACCAATTTTGTATTTATGGATACTGAAAGCAAGTTGATTTCCAGTAAATTATTAAAAAAAATTACTTTATTTAACTGATACCAGTAATGGAAAAGTTAACTTAAGAAATTAGAATAATTAGATAAATAACCTCAACTTTTTGAATGCCAAAATCATGTGCAATTTATCATTTGGAATCTCTATGTTTTGACATGCCACAGAAACATTGAGACTTGCTATGATTTCTCGAAAGAGATCCAAACAGCCACTAAGAGTTCAATCAGATAATGCAAATTGCTACAGCATATACAGCTCAGCATTTAGCATAGAGTAGAGAGGCAACATAAGTATACACATAATGCAAATGTCAATAACTGTGTCATATGAAAAGGGAAAATAAAAACTACCTCGTGTAAAAGTCCATCATCTCCAGCGTCTTCAAAAAGAGAAGAGTAATAAGTTGGATCATAGATAGAACCACCTAGAGCTTCGTTAGAAACAGAATTCTGTCTAGTTGTCTCATGAACAGGGGGGTTTAAGAAACTACTTCTAACATCAAAATCAGCTTCTTGATAGCTTGAACTGTCTACCCAAGAAACCCCCAATCTATACATCTGAATCCATAAAACTGAGGATAGAGATCTCACTGAGAAGCCAATTATTTGCATCCATAAAGTGAGTCTGAGTGAGAAGACAAAGAGATTTCCAAACTTCCTAGTAGACATGTTCCTGTATGAAAGCCAAACATCATCGGATGGTATTTTATTAGTTATACTAAATAATGGGGAACTTTAGTTAACAGTATATGAACAAGAAGACCAACGAATGATTATTTGGGATTTGAGGTAAAAATGTAAAAATAACATAATAAATAATAATACGTCCACCATGAGTATTTTCTGTGATTGATAGAAGAGACAACTCAGCATTAGAAACGAAACCTATAGTTATCACTTATCAGGTGAATATCTACAGTAAGAAAGGGGTTTCATAAGTAGAAATGCCAGACGGTCATATTTTATTGTTGGATAAAACGGTATTGCTTCGCATTGATTATAGAGTAAGTTAAGATAGCCATATGGTCCATATCGAGTCCAGAAGATCAACACTTACAACCAATTTGGTAAAAACAAATGACAGGTTTTCTCAGAAACATACCATATCGTGTGGGAAAAAAGAATGAACCAAACAATATCAAGCAAGATGGCGCAGACGAGCAATACGGCATAGGCCCGCCCCAAATTCTGGCTACTACTCTCAATGGCTATGAGTGCGAACAGCGCCACCACCAAATTGAGCAGCAGCAAGCCATTGTACAATGCCCCCAACGATCCGACCAAAGAACAACCAATCTACACATGAAACACAAAAAGGAAAAACACATCAATATACTCCTTGAGGTACACAAGAAGCCGACCGAACTATTCAAAATCATGAAAGAAATACCCAAAAATCCTTCCTAGCATTTGATCCGATTCTAAAGACCAAAGCAATGATAGAAAAGAACGACAAACAACAAAATTCAGTATTGTTTTCAGCCAACGATGATGGAAAATACGTAAATCATAAGACGCAACACCACAAAAAATCAAGAATCTTGCAACCTAAGAAGAACACAATAACAATTACGAATACGAGGTGCAGCTGTCGTGTGTCTTCTGACCTGGATGTAGATGAGAAGGACGGCAAGGGATTGAATCCTGTCGTAGTCCCGGAACCAAGCAAGAAAGCGCGATCCTGTGGCCGATGGAGACCACCAGGGCATTATTATTCGGGGAAGGCGAGAGCAGAGCAGATCTCTTCTGGTAGATATAGTAGATGGAACGAACAAAGCAGCCCGAATTGATTAATTGCAGCAAGAGGAGAGCAGGAGAGGAGGAGGAAGAAGAGGGAGAACAAGAAGAAGAAGAAGAGGGATGCGGATTTCGTCGCGCGGTCTCGGCATTTGAAGGTTCGGTACAACCAAATCGCGTGCGCTAATCTCCTTGTGTCTCCCAAATTTGTTTTTGATTTGTTTTGTTTCATGGAGGTGGTGCTTCAAGTTTTTTCCATGCTAAATTTGTCGCTCCACTGATCAATCTGGTTGCAACATAATTAACTTAATCTTTATTTTAATTCTTTTTTTTTTGTGTTTTCTTGAATAATAAATGAATGGATCAGGTGCTTTAATAATAAAATTAAGGAGAATATACGATTTTGTGTCAAGGAATACAGTACCATGAGAGTTTCGAATAATGGTAACAGCCACTTCTGCCCTTTCTAAGAAGGCAAAGCAACGAATCCACTTCTGCCCAATTTTGTCTGATTGCACGTCGAGCCGTTTCTTCCAAACTTTAGTCTACGTTTGGTACGCTGGAATGTAAATAGAGAGGAATGAAATGAAATTTGGAATAGAATTTGGAATGGAATGGAATAATTTTATTCCATTTCAGTATTTGACATATAAGGAATTGATAGATAATTCATTTCCACTGTTTGGTATATAACAACAGGAATGGAATGGAATACAATATTTGAAAGATTAATATTTACATATTAATCTGAAAAATAATAAAATAATTTTTTTCCCAATATAAGTAAAATAAATTCATGTTTACAGTTTATAATTGAAGCAATAATTCTACAATAAATTCATATTTTCATGATAAAAATGGTAAATTCAAGTAGAATAAAAATCAATAATTGTCACCAAAATATAATAATTCCACAATAAATTGAAACAACATCAACAATGTGGCCAAAATACAATTATTTTTCAGAAAATAAAATAAATGACATCAAATGTCACCATTAAGCACTACTTTTACATGGAAGCATTTGTAAACTTGATCTGGATGGATATTTAAATAAATTTCATATCACAAAAAATCGTTTCAATTTTGTCTTTCAATTGATTTCTGCTATTTGTGTACTCCATCCACATTTTTTTGCTGTTGTAACACAAAACAGGAAGCACATTTCATAATTTAAACAGGAAGCACATTTGACAAGTAAAGAAAATCACAATCATATAAAATCACATAAAAATCAAT
>JAMKQA010062498.1:0-17527 GCA_024699735.1 Posidonia australis
TTATTCATTTGTAGAGTCAAAACCCAAAACCACACCCAAATCCATTTGTTTGGGGTTCCACATGCCTCCATGTTGTTACACGGGGCAAACATCATTCATATAAACCCACCATACCATAACAACCACTTAACATTCATTTAAAATAACATTTTAACCTTTAAAAGTCAAGGCAAAAACGGCATACCGAATTTTTTCGGTATGCTGAAACCCCCTGTTTCGGTCGACCAAGAGATTTCGATCTACCGAAACCTAGGTCCTGGCCTAATCTACTAGGATTTCGACATACCAAATTTTTTCGGTATACCGAATTCCCCGCAGACAGGGCACACCCCTTCTCAGGCAGCAAAAAATCGCCCCAAGTGGGAGTCCCGATCGGCCCACCAAACATGTATCATAAATTTCCATAAAAACCTCGGGTGTGGACCCTCAAGTCTACTTCAAAACCCCTCAAACCATTCATGATTTCATAAACCACGCAGTTCAAACGAAAATCAAAAGGGGAAGTGGCTCAAGAATGGCCACTATAGTCTTCAACCCTAAAATTACATTTTCCCCACAAACATGAATCCTAACTGCATGATCTCTACATTCTCATGCAATACAACACATTCCCATTCATTTCATGATTTTTCTACAATTTTCCATGCATTATCTTGATTTTCATGCAAATAATCCTACTATCAATAAAACACCAAACGGAGGAACGGGAGGGGGTCACGTACCTGGCACAGCCCCCGGCGACCTTCCCTATACTCCGACGAACCTCCTCGCGCCCCGGCGAAGCCTCCTCTACCGGCAGAACACACGGGCAGCTCACCACCTCCTTGGTTATGCGCTGATCCTCTCCCTCTCCTCCTCTCTCTATCACCCCATCCTCTCTCTGCATGCCGCGACCTCCACTTATCCTCCTCTCCAACCGCATCGCGTCGGTCGCCCATCGCATCGGAGGAGACGGCGAGGCACGGACCAATGACGCTGGTGGCACGGGTCGGGGAAGGAGACGGGGAGAAAAATATGCGGCTCGTGAGAAGAAGGAAAGGAAGGAGAAAAACAAGGAAAAGAAAGGAAGAAAAGACAGGCATGCAAACCGAGGCAACTGTGCATCCTCAAACCGGACTCCATAAGGATCCCAAATCACAGGCAGATGCACAGAAAGCCAACCACAACCTCACACAACCAAGAAACAATAGATTACCCATTAATAAACCATTATACACAATATTGCAAATAATTACATGGTTTACAATAAAAATGGATAATCAGGCCCAGATGTCACACCTACAGACCTGCAAAATTGGGATGTCTACACGTACGCCACTACCCTACCATGCTGCATCAGCACACACACCCCAAACTAGTTCCATAGGCATCACCGTAGACTGTGAAGCTGCTACTCCTAGAGGGCAAAGTCAAAATAGGGGCCAATACTTGATGAGCTTTCAATTCATTGAAGCTCTCCTCGCATTGCCAATCCTAGGCAAAGTGCACTTCCTTTCTAGTCAGTCTGGTCAATGGCGCAGCAATCTTGGTGAAATCTTGGATGAATCTCCTATAATATCCCGCCAAGCCAGGAAAAATTCTAAACTCCGTTACTATCTTCGATCTGGCCCAACAGCTCACAGCTTCCACTTTGGCTAGATTTACCTTGATGCCTTCTCCTAAAATAATGTGACCAAGAAAGGACACATCTTCCAGCCAAAACTCGCACTTGGAGAACTTGGCATAAAGCTGATGCTGCCTCAACGTCTCTAGTACGATCCTCAAGTGCCTTCGGTTGGTCTGAACATTCGGAGAATACACCAGAACATCATCCACAGAGATGACCACAAACTAATCCAAATAGGGCTTGAACACCCTATTCATCAAGTCTATAAAAGCATTCATCAACCCGAATGGCATAACCAAAAACTCATAATGTCCATAATGGGTGTGAAAGGCTGTCTTCTACACATCTGGTTCACTGATCCTCAACCGATGCTATCCAGATCTCATGTCTATCTTGGAAAACATCGATGCTCCCTGCAGTTGGTCGAATATGTCATCGATCTTGGGAAGTGGATACTTGTTCTTCATAGTCATCTGGTTCAACATCTAGTAGTCTATGCAAAGCCGAAGTGAACCATCCTTCTTCTTAACAAACAAAACTGATGCACCCCAGGGTGAATCACTTGGATGAACGAATCCCTTATCCATCAATTCTTGCAGTTGATTCTAAAGCTCTCGTAACTCAACAGGTGCCATCCTATACAGGGCCTTAGAAATAGGACGTAATCCAGGTACCAAATCAACTACAAACTCCACTTCCCTATGCAGTGGCATTCTTGGCAATTCCTCTGAAAAACATCGAGATATTCCCTCACCACCGACAAGTCTTGAATCATGACCACAGGCTAAGTAGAAACTGTCGCATAGGCTAAATAGCCCACACTACCTCTTTGCCAGCTGATGATAGGCCTTGAGAACAGAAATCACTTTTCTAGGCTCACTCAGCCTGGTGCCTTGTACCATACACCAGCCTTGGTCGGGACACTTTGCCAAAACTCTCCTCTTGGCACAATCTATCACGGCTGAATGCTGTGTTAGCCAATCCATTCCTAGGATAACATCATAATCCTGCATGTTCATCAGGATCAAACTAGCATGAATATTCCTGTCCCCTAGTTGAATATCAACCAATCTCTAATATCTCCATGCTAGGCTGTGCTCTCCCAATGGAGTGACTACATCTAGGTGGAATGCCAACCTGGCTGGCCGAGTCCCAATCTCATAAGCAAATGACTCGGAGACAAAAGAAAATGAACTCCCAGAGTCGAACAAGACTTGGGCCATCCAATCAGCACAAGAAAAGATCCTATAATCAACACACCATAACCATAATCATAATAAGAAATAGTGTTAATTACACATAGGATCTATTATTACAGGACAAGACTTAATTAATACAGCCACGCTAGTTCTGTCCTTCCACCACTTCTCCAAATGGACCAGCATCTGGGGCAGTAACGGAGAACACTCTCCCCTTGGTAGGCTGACGTGGCGCATCTCCTATTAGCTTCGGCTGATTGGAGCAGTCCTCTTGGTAGTGCCCGAACTTTCCACAATTGTAGCATGCAGCACTACCTAAGTTCCTCTGCTTGTGCCAACACTATGCCGCTACATGCCCCTTCTTGCCACAGACATGGCACGGTCCCACCTATGGGCCGATGCTGGACCTTGCGTGGCAGAAACCCATACTCTCTTCTCTACCAGATGTAGGCTGTTGCTTCCGCTTTTTCTCGGAGCTACCAGAACTCCCAGAACTTGGCCCTCTAGTCACTGACGGTCGAGAAACGGAGGGTTGAGAGACAGAGGGTCGAGAGACTTCCTCCCCTTTTCCATCTTGGGATACTCCTCCTAGAACAGCCTACAATCATCCTCATAGCGACTTGCAAACTCAACATCATTCGCTTAGGTTTGGCATTTGAAGCCAATAACTCTAGATCTTAGCACAGGTTTCAACCCTTCCATGAACCACTTGGCTATGTTCTTCTCAGTAATTACAGCCTGAGAGAACAACTCTAGTCGAAGGAAGGACGACTGATACTCAGCCATTGTTTGGCACCCCAGCTTCAGATTCTTGAATTCTCTGTCCAGGTTATCCCTCTGAAGCTCAAGGAAGAACTCTCATAGAATGCCACTCAGAATTCTTCCCAAGAGATCATCACTAGGTCCACATTTGGAAATTTGGTGCGGCGCACAGTCCTCCACCACTGATCTGCAGCACCCTAAAGCTAGACTGCCACGATCCAGACCCACTTCTATGTTGGACACTCGATCCCCTCTATGATCTTCTCCACCTCCAGGAACCAAGCCTCACACTCCTTTACTGTGCCACACCCATCAAAAGTCGGTGCACCAAGCCTGCAGAACTGCTTGATCCATGGGTCTCCCTTCGCCTCATCCTTGCTACTACTGCCAAAGGACTGGGTGAAACCTCGCATCATCTTGCCAAATTCACGTCTCATACCCATCCATGCACTACCCTCTCCCATCACAGAGTCGAGTACAAGGGCCTTGCCACGACTACAGCCTTGGCGAGATATCTTCCTGCCAGCACAACAAAACACAACAACCAAACATTCAGGTGCACGACTCTCTACTGTGCAGTCCTAGGGAGCTACTTGACCAGACATCATTAAGCCGGTGCTCTAGGTGTAACCGTAGCTCTAATACCACTCTGTAATGCCCTGAACCCGGGCACGTTACCTAAATCATAGTATCATAAGAATAATTATACTATTTACAATAAAATTAAATAATAGTAATTAAGCTCACCTCTAGGAAATAATGTGCGGCTAGATGCTCCAACTCTAGCACCGGAACACAACGGCACCGGAAAAACAAACAAGCACACGTGAGTGACATTTAAGTCACCTAGTATGCGCCCAAAACACACAAAACAACGAAAAGCCAAAAACTCAATTTTAAATTTATAAAACCTAGTTTTCTTTAAAGATCTAATTTAAACCATCCTTGTCCTTTCCTTTGAAATCAATCAGGATCTGTTCCGAGAGTTACATTCTCTTCAAAACTAACTTTTCCTTTTTGTCTTAAAATTTCTGGAAATCATTTATAAAACCATGTTCCTTTTTCAAACTCATCTTTCTTTTTTATTGCTTGGGATTTCTTCCCAAGACTAAAACCACTTCAAAACTCATATCTCTGACCAAATCCAGCCTAAAACACAATGCCTCTCAGGCTCAAAACAAAAATACAAAAATCTAGCTGGTAACTAGTTAAAACATAATTCTTGTTTTATTCTATGATTTTAAGACCATTCACAAGTCCAATCCTAGACAAACCACATTTCTTTTCATATCTCAGAATCTCATTTTTTTTCTTATTCATTTCCACTTTTCCTTACTAATGTTACCTTGATCTGGGGTAACTAGGCACACAAACAGTAGGCAAGGACATCATTTCCCCTACCTCCCTACACTGCCACGGTGAAATTCCCCATGCAGGGTGCCACCACCCCGGCCAATCGGCATCAATTTCTTTCGTGTATGCATGGGGATACGTCTTTGTCTGATGCCCTATCGGTGACCCAAACAACTAGGTACAATGACCCAGGCTCAGCTTACACCGTCAGTGACCCGAACAACTAGGTTCAATAACCTAGGCTCAGCCTACATCGTCACGAGCTTGGTTACCCGAACAACTAGGTACAATGACCAAGGCTTAGTCTACACCGTCTCAAGCTCGGCAACCACAGTAGTATCTAGCAACTAGTTTCATTGGAGCCTCATACTCCTACCACGTTGTCGACACCAACCCTCGTGGTTCCTTAGCACATTATTAGTGTTTCATTTTCAAAACTCTTTCAACTTTTCTTTTCAAAACCATTTCCATTTCATTCTTTTACATTGCAGGAATCCGTTTCCATGCAATACTTGACCCTCTTGAGGGGTCCCAACTCAATCCATGAAAAACTTTGCTTTTAAAATCATAAATTGGGTCTCATACCCAAAACCACACACAATCAACCATTTTATCCATTTATAGGATCTAAAACTCAAAACCATGCCCAAATCTGCTTGTTTAATGTCCACATTCCTCCATGCCATTTACATGGGGAAAACATCATTAACACATGCTTATTGTCCAATTAAAACCTTTCCTTTTTCATTTTATAATCACATTTATATATATCAGGGCCAGGGCAAAATTGGTAGACTGAATTTCAAGATCGGTATTCTGAAAATCCCTGGTTCGGTGCATCGAACATTTTTGGTACACCAAAAATCCCAGATTCGGTCGACCAGATGATTTTGGCCTACCAAAATCAGGTATCTTGGTTTAATCTTACAAAGATTCGGTATGCCAAACCCAATTCGGCATGCCAAAATGCTCGAAACTAGGGCACCTCCCCTGTTTCAAGCCTTGAGTTCTCTAGGACTGGGAGACTTTGGCGGACCCCCAAATCACACTTCATAAAATAGAAGTAAATCATGGGGTATAGACACTTGAGTCCACTTCAAAACCCTACAAACCATTAATCAATCCATTAACCATACATCGAGATATAAATTCTCAAAGATAACAGGCTCAAAGTTAAACCTTAAAACACTTATGGCATTTCTAGCCAAAAACCAACAAAATTCATACAACCTAGCATGATCTCTACACATTCTCATCATTTATCACATTTCCATCATTCCTACTATTTTTCCACTATTTTACATGCATTTTTCCTCAATTCATGTGATTAACTCATTTTCCAGGTAATGCGAGACAAGGGGAACGGAGGGGTTGCGTACTTCTCCGATGAGCCTTCCCGCACACTGGCGACTCTCTCTGCACACCGACACAGCCTCAGCGAAATTTCTTCCTCTAGTAGGCCACACCACCAGCTACCGCACACAGTTCCTCCTTTCCTTCACCTCTCTCTCAGTTGCCGTCCCATGATTCACTTGCCTCCGCCTCGCTTTATCCTCTCCACCTCCTACATCACGCCAACCGTCCATTGCGTCGGAAGAGATGGCGAGGCACGGGCTGGTGGAGGGAGAAGAGAGAGACGAGAATGGAGAGAGCTCATGAGGGATGGAGAAAAGAAAAGAGAGGAGTGAAAGAAAAGAAAAGGAGAAAAGATTGGAACGCAAATCGAGACAATTGTGCATCCTCAAATCGGACCCCATATTAGTCCCAAATCACAAGCAAGTGTACAGAAAGCCAACCACAAGCTCACATATCCAAGAAACAATAGATTATCCATTACTAAACCATTTACACAATATTACAATTAATTCCATGGTTTACAAGTAAAAATGGATAATCAGGCCAAGATGTCAGGAAATCTAGTACGTGATGACTTTCTTCCTCTATTTCTACATCATCATCTTCTTTATATCGAATAAGTTCGGGATGGACTTCCTATTGGAATGATTGATCCATGTCTCCAAAGGTATACATTTTCTCTACATTCTACCCTTGATGATGCTTTAGAATGGTTACTGTGACTCTGGTCTTCTTGTATGCACCTTTGACGATCTCAGATTCTACCATTTCTGGACTTGTAGATGTACCTAGTTGTTTCACATCATTCACAGCCTTATTATGTGGACAAATGTTTTTATTTTTATGGTTTTCTTGAATAGTATGTGTGACAAGTGGGCAGATGTCCTCTGACTAATTGTCGTGAGAGCTGCCGTCGTATTCTCTCCTGAGCCTAACCTAGGATCTTTTCTTTTTGGACCCCATTGTTCAAGTGGGGCCAAGACTGATAATACCACCAAGACCTACCTCCCAGCTAATAGGAGATAAACTCCTCTGGTCTATTGTTTAGTGATCTGTTCTTTTCTAGGGTCATAATAGTAGACTGACCCTGTGCAATTGTTTGTTCTGCAAGGTATTCTTTCATTACTACTTTCCCCATTTTGCGCCTTAGTTCACTCTATGTGTCTTCAGCCAGTACCGCCAACTACTCTTGAAATAGGACTTCCAAATCACTGAGCATGCTATCCACTTGTGCTACTACAGCATCCCCCACATCTTCATCAGAAGCGAAATCTACATAGTAGGCACTGGCAATTTCTAGTAGTTCAGGCGGTGATTTCAGTTGTCCTAATTGTAACTCCCTTAAAGTTGACTGAGATACTGATGATGCTACGACTAAGGCTACTCCTATTGAATCCGAGACCACAGCAGAAGCTGTAGGATGGCCTTCGGCTAACTCCAGAGGTGGTAATGCCAGCATAGCTGTCCTTGGTGGCATGGACAATGTCGAATCTGCTATACAATCCATAATTTCCTCTTCAGAGTAGTAGTCCTCAACACATATCCACTCAAATCCACTGATTGGGATCCAGCAATCCTGCACTAACAAAGTTAGTTAAATCCCGTGGAATAACGAGCCTTCAAAAATTACGACGTCTCGAGTATCCATCCTGCGGTTTCCACTCGTATCCCAATTCTTTGAACTCTCATCTTTTCTTTGTGGCAATTGGTTCAGCGATTCCTTGGCCATTCTGCCGAGAGGTGCTCCTTTCTCGTACCCCCACCTTTGACATAGATTCTCAACCATCAAGAAAGGATTGCCAAAACTAGCCAAATGGATGGCACGCTCAAGAATCGGAATGAAATTGACCAGCTCAAAGCGATTGACATGGTATGGTACATCAGAAGGCTTGGGGTCAAAATGGACGATTTGAAGGGATACTAAAGAGACTGCCTCAACCTTCTCCTTTTCAAGATTTTCCGCCATTAGAACAACGATATCGTTGTTCTAGCGGAACTTAATCATTCGGTGAAGGGTTAAAGGGATAACATGATGCTTGTGGAGCCAAGGGTGCCCAAGCAGGAGATTGAAGGATGGCTCAAGGTCAACAACATAAAACTCATCCTTGAAACGGGCAGGACCAACGATTAAAGGAATGATTAAAATCCCTAGAGCATCATGGTGCATGTTGTTAAACACCTTCATTCCATTCACAGCTGGGGTAATGTCCTCAGATTTAAATCCGACCTGGTTTGCTGTTCCCAAAGGGCAGACATTTAAACTAGTGCCATTATCCACCAAAGTAAGAGGAATGCAGAAATTTTGATATTGCACTGTGATGAACAGGTGTTAGTTATGATTGGTCCCTGCCAGTGGTAGTTTTGAGCTAGAGATGGAGATCACCTGCGGTGTGGCAATCATCCCTACCATGCTTTCCAAGGCTGACGGTTGTATTGTTGGGGAAACATGGGTAGCCTGGAAAACTCGATGAAATGCCTCATAGTGTTCAGCTGACGTATGGATTGGGTCCTAAATGGAAATATCTACTTTAACTTTCTTTAATTGGGCCGTGATGTCAACTACAAGTGGATCCACCGTGGTAATGGTGGGGTTAACACTAGGGATTGCCTCTTCAAGGATTTGATTGTGAATCTTGCTTTTTGGTTTGGAAGACAAGGTTGTGAGCTGGCTGGGCTTGTTTACAGGAATCGAGGCCTTCTACACCCGTCCTGACCGCATTACCTTAGCACACATTTTTGTGGCGTAACTGTAAGGCATACTGTGAGTATCCTTTGTTAAGTTAGTGACCATAGGAGCACGGGCCTTCAATTCCACTGGGACCATAGCTGGTGATATAGGTATTGGCATTTGTTGGACTAGGTTATGTTTTGGTTTGGCTAGCAAACTGATTGAAGTGGATTGCATGGTAGGTTTTGCAGACGTGCGCCTCGATCTGGCAATCAACTAGATCATATTAATTGCAGAACTGGAAGCTTTGATAAAAGATCAGCTGAGCTGATAATAAAAAGGATCTGAGATGTCATGGATGAGATGGAAGGGTCAAAAATTGCAGCCTCATCAGAAGAAAGAAGATGAATTCCTGAAGTTCCAGGTGCATGCTCAAGCAAGGGTCAATTGACTATATTGCTATGTGCTGATGTAGAGGAATGGGGTGTTGATGCAGTTGGCATAGACTCTACCTCCTGTGTGTTGATAGTGATGACCTTTTGGTCAATCAGGTCCTGAATTGCACCTCGGATTGTAAAGCAGTTATACATAGAGTGCCTCACGACTCTATGGTAACTGTAGTATAAATGCACTTTAAATCACCATAGAAGTTGGTTCGGTGGTGGGCAAATTTCTAGAAGCCTCAAGAGCAACGCAACCTTAGGAAACACAATACTCAGTGGCTCAACCAAATGAGTGCAATTCCTCTCAAGTCGTTGAGGTCGTCTTGGACCTAGGAAACACCCTTGCCTAGCTGGTGCGAGCTAGTAGACTCGCTCAACGGTGGTGGTGATTCGTGATGTGCGTGGTGCCCTAGGTGCAAGAGTGTAGACTATCTGACTCTGTGCTGGTGAGCACACCACACTAACTAGCATAATGGGAGCTCCAACATATGCTATAGCATTCTTGGTAGTATTCTTCTTTCGTGCATATCCTGCGTTAGATCCGTTGTTGTTGCCATTATTGTTGCTAGTTCCTCCTAAAGACATGGTTTGCTTGGCGAATGCTGCTAATGTTGGAAAACTTCCGCTATGTAGTGTTCCCTCAACACAAATGCCAGCTTTAATTAGGGATGCAAAGGTGGAAATAGGTTGAATGCTTAGCAGAGCCATTGTGGCTGGCTGTGCTCCTCGGATTATTATCTCAATAGACTCTTCGTCAGAAGTTCTATCGTGAACCTATGAAGCCATGGCTCGCTAGCGCCCGACGTACTCCCCAAACGGCTCGTGGGGCTTCAGCCTTGTTGCGACTAGGTCCTTGCGATTTGGGACCATGTTGAGATTGAATGAATACTACTCTAAAAAAGCCTGGTTGGGGTCATTCCAGGTCTTTATGGTGGTCATATCCAAAGATGTGAACCACTTTAAAGCCCGACCTGTGAGTCTCTTCTAGAAGAGGCAAATAAGTAGTCTCTCATTAGCTTGTAACTGAGCAAGATCACCGTAGTACGCCCTAAGATGCGAGATTAGGCAGCCTTTTCCATTATACTTTTCAAGTTCCTAGATATGAAAGTTCAAAGGGAGTATAGCCTCTGGAAAGTTGCAGAGGTCCCAGAAGGTGTAAGACTGACGATCCCCACCCTACACATGTTGTAACACTCTCTCCAAGTCATTCATCTGGTGAGAAGTGCATTTGGGGTTGTTGCTGACATTGATTGTGTAGCTAGGGCAGGTCTCGCGTACGCTGTATCTATAGCACCCATGTGCTCCTCTGGATCTATCATCTTGCCACCAGGTGCTGTGGCGTGATGACCAATGTACCCGTGCATGTGTGTTGTTTGTGGTGGAGTGAATGCTGAGGCCTGTATCTGATGCAAGGGTGTAGGAATGATAGTATGATGTGCTGGGTGTGGTGGTCCTTGTGGGAGTAACAACTACTGAACCGGTATTGTCGGGTCACAGGTCGTTGTACTCCTGTTGGCCCAAAAGGCGGACCACCAGCAGATGGAGGAATATACTGTGTATTCAGTGGTAATGATACTAATGGTAGAGAAGTAGTGCTCATCGTTGAGATAGCGAGAAGATGTGGTGACGGCTGCAGTGGTGGTGTGACTGGTGCAGCATGTAATGCCAGAGCAAGCGAAGCAGGGTCCTTAGGAATAGGACAAATAGGTGCAATCAGAGTAGGATCCAAAGAGAAGGCCATGCTTTGCAGCCTTTGTGCAAGGGCTAGACGCTGTTGAGATTGCATAGTGATGTAACCATCGGTAGCAGCACTAAGAGCCGGAAGAGCAAGCAGAAGAGATGTCACAAGGGGCTGGAAGTTCAAGGATCCTATGGGTTGAATTCCTACTGAGGAAGCGATCGCAGCCAGTTGTGTGTCAAGTGGAGTAGAATCAATTGAAGGATAGGACATCATTAGATCAGATGCCCTTGTGGTGGTTATGGTAACTACCTTAGTCACGGGCTCCAGACCAATAAGGGTCTACTAGTGTCCTAAAACCGGAGGATAGGGAACTCCAAGTGCCTAGAAGTGGCTGTCATGGAGTGTAGGTGGAGTAACTGATGTCAAAGTAAAAGAAGGAGGGGCGGAAACAAGAATCCCCTCCAAAGCAACTAGTGCAAAGGTCTTAGAGGCTCGCTAGGCCATAATGGACCGCAAATGGGTAAGGATGGGGCAACGATTGCAAACTGGAGGATGACACCACGAGGAGCTATCATTGGAAGTGACGAATAGCTTAGGGAAAGATAGTTGGGTACAGTCCCTCAAGACTAAGGTCACAGAAAGGAACTCCTAGGTTTTGGCCTAGAAACTTGCACACAAAACTCTACACCTGACACAGAGAAAAAAAACCCTAATGTGTCATTGAAGAACAGAAGACAAAACAACAAAAGAAGCAAGTGAGTTATGCATTTTTTTGTTAGGGTGGCATGAATGGCACATATGCACATGAATGCTAGTAATATGCGCTCTCTCACCATGCATGTCCCACATGGGGTTGACTACATGGGATGCACTCATGGGTTTGGGTTTTGACTCTTGTTAGAAAAGTAAGTTTCCCATTCTAAATCTTGGCAGAAGCGTAGGCAGTGAATGGGTGTTGCATTGGTGGCCTCGTCTCTTGTAGTAGCATGGAGCTATATCCTCTACTAGCACTGACACGACCCCGAATAAGGGGGGACAAACTAGCAACAAGCCCTACGCAAAAAGCTATAGAACGGGCTACTAGAATTGTCCTTTGCAAGCTGTGGGTGGACTTCGAGGAGAAGATGCATGCCCTATATGATCAATCACACAATATGCTTTCGTGTCTTTTACTTTGCATTTATTAAACCAAGGGGAATTGTGAGCATTTGTCTCCAGTTATGCCTTATTACTTGTTTGTCAGAGTTTTTGTGTTTTATTTTAACTAGATAGGGAGGCAAACATGTCTCACCTCTCCTAATCATGGTAAATACAAAAGAAGAGTAAGAAAACACACAATCATGGCATCGAAACGCTCAAACAGTAAGCAAAAGGCATGAGCATGACATGTGCTAGTGTAGTGCTCACAGGTGGTGAAGAAAATCAAGCATCATAACAAAAGGCATGAACTAGGTCATGTGCATGTGTGGTGGCATAGCAATTGTGTAAAGAAGGCATGTACAGTCATATATGTACAAACAAATAGAACAAGCAAATAAACATAGAGTGTATTGACCAAAGGCAAACAAGAAAACTAAAAATGAAAGCCAAATTCTGGTTTTCTCTAGAGGAGTCGCTAGTTCCTGTGACCAAGCTGGTGGAACCCTGCACAGCTCTCCAAGGTGAGTGGAAGCACAAGGGGAGTCCTGATACAATCACAGCGAAGATGGTGAATCTAGAGAAGGAGACTTGACTCAGAAACAACAAGGAATGATAAGAAAAGGATAAGGAAAATGAGTCGCCACCTAGTCTTTTAATGGAAAGACGAGGAAAACCTGAAGAAATCAAGGCGACCAAAACATATGCATGCTGCGTGCCTAATGGATGTAATGTACAAATCACTGTGGGCCAGAGAGACTCAATCTTCTTAGGTTTCTTGCTTGCTAATGGTCTGTTTTGTGTATGCTTGTCTATTTTGAATGCACATGCCTAAGATTACTATGAAAATATGCCAAATGAAAGAAATGAAATGAATAAAAAAGAAAAAATGATAAATTGGGGGACAATGTTGGCATTGAAAATGCCACTTTACTATACACCCTTGGGCGATGAGGAAAATCATGAAAATTAGGAATACTCGGAAAGCATCACGCAAATCAGCAGAAACTTGAAGATATCCGAGAAAATCAAATGGGAGAAAATAATCCTCATTCGGGTCAATGTTGGCATTGTCAAGTCAATTATGTATGCCCTTAGGTGATGGAAATTCAAATCAAATCTAAATCGTGA
Source organism: Posidonia australis (assembly GCA_024699735.1). NCBI lineage: Eukaryota > Viridiplantae > Streptophyta > Magnoliopsida > Alismatales > Posidoniaceae > Posidonia > Posidonia australis. Next base: position 13,337 of record JAMKQA010062498.1, read on the forward strand.
AAGTCGGATGAAATCCCAGAAACAATGTGAAAATGAAGTTTGAAATGAGCTGGAAATGTGTGCATGATGCAAGGATGAAAGCATGAGAAAATATGCATGAAAAAGGGGAACAAAATGTACAAAATGCATGTGTGAGTGAAAAATGTAAATTCCAGGGGCTTTTGTGCAAAATTCACATATCCTGAATGAAGGCTGAGAATCCGAGGCTAAATTAGCAAAAATACTTAACAAAGCACATTTTATGTAATTTGGAAAAAGTTAGGGATTAAATGTGCAAAACTGTGCATTTTTGGTCAAAATCAGGATTCCTAGGGTTCAATCTGTAATTTTGTCAGTAAAACATGTGTTCATGCAATTCTGAAGAAATTCAGGGTTAAATGTGCAATATGAAGGACTTATGTTTGAAAACATGAAACTTCAGGGACTGTTCTATAAATTTACCCTAGGAAACATGCATTTAGTGTGAATTCAGTGATGTTCAGCATTTAAAATGCAATTCTGAACACATTTTGAATAATAATTTGAATCTACATGGTTAAATTTGCAATTATGCTAGAAAATCATGCATTCAAAACAATTTTAATAAATTTCAAGGCTTTTGTGCAAAATGTTGGACTTAAAGATGAATTAAAAGTGAGTCAGTGGGTTTATGTCAAATATTAAAGCCTAGAAAACATTAATAAAAATATTCAGTGGTCACACTACAATTCCTCAAAACAAATCATTAATAAAATGATTTAAAATATTATGCAGGGGCTTAAATGTACGAAATAAGGACCTAACAACAATAAAATAAAAGGCGTTTTTAAAAAAGAAATTTCATTATTTTATATATTTTTTTAAAAGCGATGGCAGTCAACGACAGAACCCTACCATCGACGGCCATCTGGGATGTCCTTCCGGGCCATCCTGATGCCTGATCTGGCATCCAAGCTCACTGGGAGTAAGAAAGAGAGAAGGGGAATGCATCAAGCGGCTCCGATGAGGTGCTAGACAGCCAAAGAGGGTTGCCCACCTCCCTTGCCGTTGACACGACTCCGACGATGGTGTCGGAGATGAACGAGTCTCTGTAGCCAGCGGTGCAATGTTTCTAGGCTCCATGAGGGCTGAAGGCGCGGAGAGGAAGATTTTCCTCCATCTAGAAGCAAGAAACATGCCATTCTTCTTCCTCTCGATCAAGCTTCAATTTAGCTCCGGCGACGGTGACTGTGGGGGTGAATCATGGCTTGAATTGAGGCGCTGATGCTTCCGATTTGTTAGGGGAGAGCAAAGGAACGTGCCCCGGGGGTCAAATAGGCGTTGCGAAGAGTGGAGCGCCCGGTTGTGCTTTACTATAGCCTTCCTTCTCCAACAACGGTGACTGTGCATTCGACGAGCTCTTCTTGGAGGCTTCTAGAGGAAGTTCCACAGCATATAATGGAGTGGAGAAGGAAGAGGAGACCAGGCTCAAGAGGATGGAGCACACTAGGGCATGAACACTTAATGGATTCGTGCCAGCACCTCCTTCGCCGAAAAATTACGTATAACTACTCAAACTCTGCCTGATTCCGGCCAAGGGAACCTCCTGGCTTACTGGAATCAATTAAGGAAGGTTGAGGAGAACCTAGGGAGCTATTATGAACAGAAATTGAGCTCAGATCAGAGCTTACATGAGCTAGCAGTGATGGAGGTTGCCGGAGCTCACCGGAGTTGGACTGAACTTTGAATTCTTCTCCTCTCTAAGCTTCTCCTCTGATCTGAGACTCCTTTGGTGGCTCTGGTTGAGAGAAAACTCATTGGTTGCTCTCCTCTCAAATTTTCCAAGTCTTTTCTCTCTTTTTCCCCCCTTTTTTCTTCCTTGCAATTGCGGGGGGAGGGGGGGTGTATTTATAGGCTTGCAATGGCTAGGTAGGTTGCTAGTTAGAGGTTGTTATGGTAGAGTGGGAAGTGGTTAGGATTGTTATGGTGGAGTGGGAAGTAGTTATGGTTGTTATGGTGGAGTGGGAAGTAGTTAGGGTTGTTAAGGTGGAGTGGGAAGTACTTAAGGTTTAGGGTTTTGGATTAGGTTTTGAATTAGTTTTTTAGGGTTTTGAATTAATTCTAGTGTTTTTGATTAGGTTTTGGTTTTTGAGTTTGACTTAGGTTAGTTTTAGGGCTTTGAGTTAGTTTTAGGGTTTTGTACTAGGGTTTAGGTTTAGAGTCCGATTGCTAGCATGTGGGGTGTCTACACCTGCTATTGTGGGGCAAGAATGTATTACTTCGTTATGGTGTTGGGGCATCCTTGAGTGGTGCTAGAGTGTGTGTTTTGTTGAGGCAACAGTCCTGCCCCATGGTGGTGTGTGGCATCTGGGAGTGGTGCTAGAATAGTGTGTGCTAGGTGGTGGCGTGTGCAAGTTGACCATTCAATGGTTACTCGTACGTGTTTTGTGGTGGTTTTCTTAGGTGCAGGATTGGATGAGGAGTTTGCTAGTGTGCCTTGATCCCGGGCACACTACCAAGATAACAGTATCAGAAGCAAAATTACACTAATTACAATAATAATTAAATAACTATAACTAATGCTCACCTCCAAGAAACGACATGCGGCTAGAAGCTCCTACTCCGACACTGGAACTCGACTACATACGACCAGCAGCTGAAAACAAACCAAAGCACGCGCGAGTGACATCTTAGTCACCCAGTATGCGCCCCAAACACATGCAATAAAATCCATCAGAAGCACTAAATATACAACTTTAATGTATAAAAACTTGATTTTCTTTATGAAAACCCATTTTAAAAATCATCCTCTTTTTCCATTGAAATCACATGGGAATCTGTTCCCAAAGACTACATTCTTTTCAAAACTCACATTTCCTATCCTTTTTAAAACATTTGGAATTTGTTCCAAAACCACATTCATTCCAAAATTCATTTTTCTTTCTTTTTTACACTTTTTCGAAGCCTTTCTGATATTCTGAGAAATTCACATACTCGACAATGTCAAGCCTAAAACACAATGTCTCACAGGGCACAAAACAAAAATCATAAATACTGGATAGTAACTGGTTAAAACACAATTCATATTTGATTCTAGGATTTTAGAACCATTCATAAGTTCAATCCTAGTCAAACTACAATTCTTTCTTTTCACAAAACTACAAGCTTTTCTTATTCATTTGCACTTTTCTTTATTGATGTTACCTTGATCAGGGATAACCAGGCACACAAGCATTAGGCGAGGACACCATTTCCCTTACCTTTCTGCACTACTGTGGTGAAGTTCCCTGTGCGAGAGGACATTGCCTTAGGCAAACGGCCTCAAATTGTTTTCATATATGCATGGGGATACATCTTTATCTGACGTCCCATCGGTGACCCAAATAGCTAGGTTCAATAACCCAGGCTCAGCCTACAACGTCGGTGACCTAGACACCTAGGTCTTATATACCCAGGCCCAACCTACATCGTCACGAGCTCGGTGACTCGAACACCCAAGTCCCATATCCTCAAGTTTAGCCAGTAACGTCTCAAGCTCAATAGCCACAATCGTATCTGACAATTGGTTTCATTGAAGTCTCATACTCCTACCACATTGTCGACACCAACCCCCGTGGTTCCTTAACACAATACTTGTGTTTTATTTCCAAACTCTTTAAGATTTTCTTTTCAAAACCATTTTTCATTTCATTCTTTTCATTGCAGGAATCTTTTCCATGCAACACATGACCCACTTATGGGGTCCCAACTCAATTCATGAAAAACATTCTTTAAAATCATAAATTGGGTCTCATGCCCAAAATTACATATTGTTAGAAATATTAACATTAATTTTGATGATTATTCATTTGTGCTTATTTTCATAAATATTATAACGTGAAAAAGATTTAGAGTGTCTTAGCATGAATTCAAAAATACATACCGCCATCAAGACTGATGGACTATTCTAGCAAATATCAAAGTCTTAATCAAACTTCCAGCAAAAACCAAAAACGGCATACCGTGGCTCAAACGGCATACCGTTCCAGGAAATTTCGGTAGATACAGCGGCACTCCGGAATAGAAGAGAAAAAGGAGTAATTGCAAAACAAAAACGGCATACCGTCCCAAAAATCGACATACCGTTTTTCTCGTCAAGTGAAAAGTAAAGCATTTCTCCGGCATACCGTGGCAAAAACGGTATACCATTCATATAGCTGTTTGTGACCGTTTTCTAAACGTTAGACACAAACT
>JAMKQA010062499.1:0-25286 GCA_024699735.1 Posidonia australis
GCCTCAACCACCAGCCCACACGCAAGCGGGCCCCACAAGCACAGAGCCAAACCACGCACAGGAACACGCAAAAAGAAGCCAGCCCACGAGGCCCAAGTCCAAAAGTACAAAACCACACAATGGGCCTCGGAACAGTAACACCGTCCAGGAAAAAAAATTCATAAAATGTAAATAATTACAAAATGAATTTTACAGGTGTTACAATTATAGAGAATCTGGAAGAGTGACATTGGCTTCCTTACTGAAGAAATTTTTTGTGTTATATTATGATTTGCTCCACCATTGGTGATAATTTTGATACTTTGTTAAGGCTGTTATGCCTGAGGCTTTGTAATATTTGCACCATGACACTGTTTCTTACCTGGCCTTTCTGTCGATGAAATACTAAATATCTAAACCGTTAACAAAAAAAAAAAGTGTGTTAAATAGTAAGGTATAAACAAGTTGTGCTCGAGTGGATTAGAACCTGAATTTGGTTCCTTAAGCAAGCTACATATTCAACCTTAGCCTAGCTAGTCTAGACCCTCGAGATTTGAAAAGTATGTTAGAATTAAGCAAGCTACATATTCAACCTTAGCCTAGCTAGTCTAGACCCTCGAGATTTGAAAAGTATGTTAGAATTATTTAAAGAGTTACACTAAAACAGACAAAAAGAAAGTACAGTGAATTTGTGTTTGGACTCGTATGTAGTAGTCAAAGCAAGGTCCAATCTTTTCCATTGCTACCCTGGGCCTAAAGAAACACTAGTGTATCTATGGCCCATTAAAGTCCAACCTGTTTCCCTGTTACATCTGTAGAAGAAGAAGGTAAAGAAGAAGCAGAAGAAAAGCGGAAGCTTTAGATGGAAGCGGTTCCGCTCTCCTCCTCCGCCTCGATCGGTCTCTCTGTCCTCACCGTTCGACCCTCTCGAGGAAGAACCGACCCTCCAGTGTCCGTGCCAATTCCTCACGCCACTGCTCGAAAACCTTCATCAATTTACTCTACTAACTTCATTCTTCTTCTTCTTCCAGGTTTCCTCTCAAACCCCAGGCGCTGAGGATCAGGGCGCAGCGGTCGTGCATCGAGGTGATCATCTTCTCTCTAACCGCCAGACTTCTCTTTACTGCCTGGTTCTGTTTGTTATATACATTACTTGACGTGTGACGAGTGGTGGTTTGTTCAAGGTGAGAGGAGTCAGCTACAGAGCTCCAGGGACGCAGAATTTCCTTTTGGATGATGTTAATCTTTCCATTCCTGAGAAAAGGCAAGCATGAAGAGTTTGTTTTTAATCCTTTTTTTCTTCTGAAAGTTCATAATGAGGAAATAACATTACGTATGGACCTGTCAAATGGGTTATGTTGTGTACCTATCATGTCGTATATAAATGTGTATATTATATGTATATGTTAAATCCAAACACAACTTATTTAATTATCGTGTACCTAATACCAAACCCAAACATAAATTGTTTATTAGCGTGTATATAAGTACACGTTTAAGTGAATCGTGTCGTTTTGACATGATAATGATCTGATCGATACAAATACACGTTTATACGTTTATTATACGATTATACATTAAGTATACGTTTAACATTTATACGTTTTGTATACGTAGAAAAATCAAAGATAAATCAATAAATCATGAAACCAATCATCTAATAATATTTCACAAGTTTTATTGTTCTATATGTTAACATCACAAGTCTACAATGCATTATAAGCATCCACTATTTAAGATAATGAAAGTTATAATCTATGTATACGATTAGGTAATATGTACTTATTAGATTTTTTACCTTAAAAACGAAAATGATCTATTTAAAAATCATGTCTACCAGGTATTTACTAGTGTCTATAGGGTAGACACGATAAGTATACGATATACGATAAGAGTAAACCCCAAATATGATTTTATCGTGTCGTGTTATCGTGTCGCGTCAGAAATAGGTCTAATTACTTATAATAACTACAAAGATTTTAATAGTGGCAAGTTCATGATAACTTTTCGTTTTGTAAGTTCATTATGACTACTGAGATTTTTATGGTGGGAAGTTTACTGAATGTTTCATTGTTGGGTTTATCTTACTCTGGTTGGTTGCTGCAGTTTTGGGTTGATATTTGGCCAAAGTGGCAGTGGTAAAACCACACTTCTGCAGGTCAGCTATCAGGATATTTGATTTGTTGCTTCTTGTTTCCAAACTTGTAAATTCAAGTTTGTGTTTCTCATTACAGCTTCTTGCTGGGCTGTCAAAGCCCACAACGGGGTCAGTTTGTATCCAGAGGTATGGGAGTGATGGCCAGCCGATTCAACCTCCTGAATTGTTATCACCGAATAGAGCTCGTATTGTGTTCCAATTTCCTGAAAGGTGTATCTTGCCTTACTTGCTTTATGATGCAATATTTAAAATTCCATGCTCTTAGTTATTGAAATATTCTATCTTTAAATTCCACACCATATTGGTATCCAATGGTCAAAATGTGTACATTACCTTTTTTGTGTGATGAGACCACAGCCTATTTTCAGTTGTTAATTCCTGATTACCTCTTGAATTCTGATGCACCTGCATCACACACTCTGATTATTTGCAATCAAATGGACTTCTCTGCTGTGCTTTTTAGCTATCGACTTATCTATCACACTGACTCTAGTTTTGCCCTATGAAGTACGAATTCAAACTTTGAAAATGTCTAAAAAGCATTGGATAAGAAACGATCAAGTGTTGAAACCACTCGTAGCAAGTGTGCCATAGTATTCGGAGGAATAGCATCAAGGGAAGAATGTATCATCTATGAGTACTTGGTTGTTGGAGGATTTTAAGGAATAGAGGATACCTGGTTCTTTGTGCACCTAAGAAAATGCACAAATAACTGCTGAAACAACTATGATACTTTCTTATGAATTATTGTAGTTTATATCTCTACATAAGCTCAACAATTAGTTAAAAGTTTGAGCTAATACAGTTATAAAGTCAAGACTTGGGAGATCTAAAACTAGAATATGATGATGTTTGACTCTTTTCTGAAACATTTCTGCACAATTCTTTTATGATCCTTGAACCATGCCACTTGATATTTCTTACTTATCAGCATACTATTATAAGAATCAAAAGTTTCTTATTTGCATTTTTGTTTTTTGTTTTGTACTATCTTAGGTATTTCTTAGCAGATACTATTCTTGACGAAGTTACCTTTGGCTGGCCAAGACAGAGGGCTGACTTTGCTTTGAAAGAACAATTAGCATTGAAACTTCAAACTGCTTTCAATTCAGTATGTAACATTATTTTCTCCCTTCATCTGGACGGCATTCTTTCCATGCTTTGACTTACTAAAAGGATACATTTAGAAACCTTTTGGGACATCAAGTGATGCATTGTTTTTTTTCTTTCTAATATTAAACCAGATTGGATTGAATGGTATATCATTGGAGGAAAATCCACACTCTTTGAGTGGTGGTTTTAAGAGGCGTCTTGCCCTAGCAATCCAATTAGTAAGTTCCACATTCAGATATTTTTACTCTTGAGTCTCAAGTCACAATAAAACAAGATCTTGTTTTCCTAGCATCTGATAGCTTAATAACTCTTGTTCAGGTAGAGACTCCAGATTTGTTGCTACTAGACGAGCCTCTTGCTGGTCTTGGTAGGAAAAAGCTCCCCTTGCACAGCCTTTCTCTCTTTAATGATTCCTTTGATCTCTTATCTTCATCCTCACGAAGAAAGTCCTAGTTGTAGATAAATTTTTCATGGATTAACTCCTTTGTTATAAGAATTTTTATATTTTCCTTGGTTTTATTTGGTGTCCTATACGTATGAGCACTTTCACATTTTCCACTCTGATATGTAGATTGGAAAGCCCGTGCTGATGTTGTAAAGCTGCTGAGGCATTTGAAGGAGGAGGTCACATTGCTTGTTGTCAGTCATGATCTAAAGTAAGTCCTTTTTTAGTAAGTCATTCTTTCCCCCTTCACACAGCTACTTTGTCATTTCTCAGCATGTTATTTCTCTTAGGTATTTGTAAAGGTCGGGCTATAATCAATTTAGTTCTGAATGGCCCTTTACCTGAGTTAATGCTACCATCTAAAGTTCTTAACATACTATTTCTTTACATTCCATTGAGTTGTGCCAATAGACTTCAAGTTTCAACTTTCAAGAACTCGTTTCAGCTAAATTTTCAAGTTGATTGGAAACCTCTGGAGCGCATGAAGTATTTGCTTGTTTTTATTTACCAGAATGCAATTAATGAAGTTGCCATCTGTTAGATGTTACAAGGTTCAAATTTGTTAGGTCTTTGCTGCCTTAGGATGTTAAAGATGGCATATTTCAATTTCCACCTTGGTTCATGTTAGTGATTTGAAGTCATTAAGGTTTGGCAATTGCCTTTGTGGCATCCATGGTGCATACAATTCTCCCTTAGCATTCAGTTATTATAAAAGTTGGTTTACCATGGTTCAAGGACATAGCCTTCTTATCCCTTGAGAGCTAGCGCTTCTTGCAAGAATTCAAAAATGCTCATGTTCCAAGGCAGGATGGTTTGTATGCGACTTCTTGCAAATTGAACCCTCAACAAAGATTGCAGTTCCATTAGAATTTCACAAGGATCACATAATGTTGTTTTTTGGACAAGTTATTCTGACTTGAATTAAGGATGTATGATGCATAGGATGAATTTGAAATGGCTTATTCATTAAAGACAAGCACTTCCATGCACAAGAATCCCAAACTCCTTTTTTTATTTTTTTTAAAGAGAAGGATGATCATCTTTGATGCTAATAAGAACCATCCAAGGGTGGTCTATACAATTAGAAGATTAAAAAAAAACACAAGTTAATAATCTAATCATTAACCACAATAGAGCACCAAAAAGACCTCAAGCACAAGCAGCTGCAACAAGATCCATGGGCCGCTGGACGGTAGGATTGAATACTGTTTTGATATTCCAAAAGGACCAGAACACAGAATGGAAGACAATAGAACTCGACAATCCTTAACAGACAACTTCGCTTTTAACCCATTGTAACACAAAAGCTCAAATTTCCTCCTTTGAAGATGGTTGGGATCAACCATAGTCTGAGCAGCTACCCTCCCACACAAAACATGACTCAGGAGTGGATGTATGGGCGTTCTACAATCTCCTCCTTCCCCTTGCACAGCTCACCTGAGAGATCCATATCCCTTGCCTACTTTTGTACAATAACCCCATGAAAATTTTCACCTTGAGGGGGGCACCCTCCTTTCCAAATAATTGGATAGAGAATAAATTTTGGTGAATCATCTCTTGAAAGAAGATCAAAAGCTCTGCTGACTTTGAAGAGTCCATCACTGTAATATCTCCAAACCCATCTATAACTTTCCCCTTTGGGTTCACTCCCTTGAAAACACTCTAGCAGCGGGATGGCCTCCAATATGCCTTGTGATATTGCATCCCAAATTTATATTTCTGGAGGTACATTGTATGGCAAGAGTTTATTGTGAGATTTACATGACATATCTTCTTACATTCACATTTCATGATGTATGATTGGCGTAAACATGGTCATTAGAGGTAGTTTTACTCGGGACTGCTCATGGTTCAGACCAAAACCACAAACAAGTCATACCTCTTTGTTTAGAAAAAATTTGAACCAACTTGAACTGTAGATTTTGTTCAAGCCAAAACGAACTGAACCATTCAAAAGTTAGTTGTTGCAACATAAAACAAGTCATTGCAACATAAAACAAGTCATTGTATAGGTTGAATAACAAATGGAGACATCACAAGTACCTTGGAAGAGCCCTGTCTTATCACGAATGAACTATACATAAGAATCATGTCATTGCTTGACATCGCATCAACCTCCACAATCTTAAAATTATAATCCAAAAGATGAGCATGCAGTTAGTATATTATAGTATCCAAACGAAAGCTCTAGCAATGGCTGATAGCCTAATATTGTTGGAGTAAATATTGAAAAAAAGTATGAGACATATATAGGTAATGGTTTGTTTTGAGCCATGTCCAAAATCATAAAGCAAACTTTTACCTGTCATTTTGAAAATTTTGCAAATTGAATCAAACTGAACATAAAAAAATCAAATTGAATTGGCAAAAATGATTCAGTCTGTCAGTTTCAGCCCTAGTTTAACTAGGTTGAAAATCATTTTATAGAGATTGTTAGTCAATTTAGCTATAAGAAATGCTATGTGGAGCATCAACTAAATTGATGCTGGGGGTTGTTCATGGCTCCGTTTATTCTTGGCAAATAGCCAGATATAATGTCTGTTTGGTGTTGGTTCTGAAGTCTCATCTTTTTTACTGGTACCTATAGCCTTCAGTAGTTCAATGTACTTTAGGCTGCTTGTTACCTAGTGATATTTGACATTTTGACATGCGTTCTTGTAAAGCTTGATTGATTTTAGGTGTCAAGTACTTGGAGAGAGTTATGGTGTCAAAATGGCTCATGGCTCTCACAATCCTGAAACCAAACCTGAAAAATTTCTGGGCTTGACACTAACTAAGCGGAACTCATTTTTCTGTGGCTTTGTCTTGGTCCAGAATCCTGATCCTTCCACATACATAAATTAGGATAAATTAGACTTACTCTTAACAATTATGTCTGAATTACACTATACCAGCATGAAGGTTAAATTGTTATAAATTGTCCCTTGTTTTTGCAAAGCATACAAGTTGCCCTTTTGCTGTTAGAGTTAATTGTTTTATTAGTTAGATGGGCTAATGGATTTTGTGGATCCATATATCCTACCTAGTCTACATATATGTTTTGTACTCTTTGATTTCGTTTTATGCAATTTAGATCATTTTCTCTATATGGTACTTGAGCAATAGGCTTTGTACCTTAGAATACATTTTCTGCAACCACTGCAACCGCTACCGCCACCTCCACCCACTGTCGTCGTTGCTGGAGAAGCTATCCGACAACCTACTGACATCAATAGACACTGGAGTCTTCCATAGTTGCTAATTTTTGCTTCTCTCGGTCTTCCTCCATTGTTTTGCATTAAAGTTGCACTCCATCGTCGTTTCCTTATTTGGTTAGGGGTTTGTAGAAACTCTAGCGTTGTGTTGATTTTAGTTAGTATGTGATAGGCATCTACCAGATTTGTTGGTTTGTTTATTGGAGTTGTGATCATATAGGAGATCTATTCGTCGTTGTTGGGTTTAATGGCATTGTTTTTGTCTACACCCGATCTTTGTATGTTTGCTAAGAACACTGTCAAGTTGAATGGTCCAAATTATCTTTTATGGTTACAATCCTTCAATAGACGTGGTGACTTCAATTGACGTGATGGACATGGTATATCGTTTACATGCATGTCTTGTTGTTGTTCAGGTCACACTATGATTATTACTTGGATGAGCATGGTAAATCGTCCAATGTTGCAGACAATGTCACATCAAATTTTCTAGAGGACCCTACAGATATGGTTACTTGAACATGTATGGAATCTGAAAAACTCTAGTTATCTGCCTTTACCGCTACTACAACATCTCCTATGGCTATTGTTGCAATAATTTCATGTACTTCTACCAACGTGACTTCTAATTTGTCCTAGTTAATAGATTTAAGGTATGTTTTCCCTTATGACATGTAATTCATCTTTATTTTCCTCACTTGATACTTCTTTTGTTCGTTCCTCCTATCATTGTTGTAAATGGTTCTAGTTCTCCTATCTCCAAAAATGCTTCACCCTTTCACTTTTCCTCTTGAATCTGTTTTTTTTGTCTCCAACCTTTGAGTTAATTTATCAATAAAATCACTAAAGATCTTAATTATTGTGTAATTTTTTTGCGTACTCCTTGTGTGTTTCAGGATCTCCAAATCACGAAAAGGTTTGGTAAGGGATATAAGGTTGGTGGAACATATTACTTAGATGTCCTATCTTCTAATATTCATGCATTATCGTCACAAGTGTGGCACATTCGTTTAGGTTATGTTTGTTGAAAAGCTTAAAAAGATTGTATATGTTAGTTCATCAATGTCATCATTTCAGTATGAGGCTTATCTGTTACATAAACATCATAGGTCGTCTTTCCCTTCTAGCGTTGAAAAACAATGTTCTTCACTGTTTAAATTAGTCTATTGTGATATTTAAGGGCCTTGTCGATTTTAGCCTGTATTTGATTTTTATTGTATTTTGTTATATTTATGGATTATTATTCTAGAATGACTTGTATTTATCTTCCTAAGGATACATTTCAAGTTTCTTTCGTACATTATAATGAAATAAAATGTCTTTATTTTCGTTATATTTCATTATATTTATGGGTGATTATTCAAGAATGACTTGAATCTATCTTCTTAAAGATAGATTTCAAGTTTCTTCCATACTTTATAGTGAAATAAAATGCCATTATTTGCGTATTGATAATGGCTTAGCATTTTTCTAAAGAATTTACAAAATTTTGTTCTTCTAATGACATTATACACCAAACATCATGTCCTCATATCTCTTATCAAAATAGTGTAGATGAGAGAAAAATTTGTGATATTTTGGATATTACTCGTATTTTGATGTTTTATGCACATGTTCCTAAACTTTATTGGTGTGATGTTTTTACTACTTATTATCTTATTAATAGGATGCCTTCTCCTGTTATTAATAACTGTATTTCTACTAATTATTGTTCTAGTGTTGTTTCTAGTGCATTGGTTGTTTCCAGTGTATCAATTATTCTAGGTGTACCTACTCCTAGTGCATCAGTTGCTCGTCATTTTCCTTCGTAGGTTTACTCTAAATGTAGTTGTTAACGAGTAATCTTGTCTACTCCCTGGAGACTCTCTGTTGCTATTCGAAAAGGCATCAGTTTTTATATACAATATCTTATCTCCAACCATGTTTTTTTTAATAATGTTTTCTCTTTCATTTGTCAATTTTCCTCTTCATTGTATATTCCCATGATGTATGAAAAGGCTAGTACAAATCCTATTTAGTATCATTCAATGGATGAGAAATATCTACTCTTACTTCTAGAGAGACATAAGAGTTAGTAGATCTTCCAACAAGTACTTATGTTGTTGCTTGTATATGAGTATTTATAGTAAAAAATTAGTCAGATGCGACAATTGATAAGTAAGGTTTATTTTATTACCAAAGGATTTATACAGACATGTGGTGTAGACTTCCTTGATACTTTCTCCTATTACCTACGTCAACTTTATTCAAGTTTTTATTTCAATTGTAGTTGCGAAATTTGGGCAAAATTTTCAACTAAATGTCAAGAATGCTTTTTTATATGGAGATTTACACGAGACTGTGTTTATGGTGCACCCTCTGGACTTAGAAAGTATGCAAACTAACAAAAGCTATTTATGGGTTCAAGTAAACTTTCTGTGCGAGGTTTGAAAAATCCAACCAAGCAATAATATAATTGGCTTTACAAAAAGTCATACAGATCACTCTGTATTTACTAAACAATGGGATTCAAATAGTGTGATTCTGATGATGTATGTGGATGATATTCTTGTAATTGGAAGTGATTTTGTAGGTGTAGAAGAGAGAAAGCAACATCTGAAGAAGTGTTTTGTAATAAGGGATCTTGATTAACTGTAATATTTTCTTAACATTGAGGTAGCTCGTGGTAAAAAGGTATTAATTCTGTTAGAAAGAAAGTATGCAATGTATTTTTTTGCAAAAAATAGGAATGTTACGTGGTATACCTACTACTCCTATTGATCCAAATTCTAAATCCATGAACGGTCTAATGATATAGGGGATTTTGTTGATAAAAAGAAGTACAAATGTCTAGTTGGAAAACTAATTTATCTCACAATCACTAAGTTAGATATTACCTTTGTTCTTAGTATGATCAGTCGGTTATGGAGTGAATCCCAAAATATATCATTGAGAGGTTGTTCTTCATATTTTGTCCTATGTGAAGAATTTTCAACTATGTTGGTTCTAGATTGATCGCTATTCATTAATGGTTATTGGTACTTTTATTGGGGGTAATCTTGTGTTTTAGAAGAGTAAGAAACAAAATGTGGTGTCATGATCTAATACTGAGACGGAATACAAGACTATGACATATATTATTGAGGAACTCTTGTGGTTGAAAATTTTTCATGAGGATCTCGATGTTCCCTACAATGAACCAATGATTATGTTCTGTGATAATCAAGTAGTCATTAAAATAGTAACCTAATGTTTCATAAGTACACAGAGTATGTGGAAGTTGATTGTCACTTTGTTTGTAAGATTGTGATAAATGGAACGATTACACCATTTGCAAGAAGTGAATATCTGATTGTAGACATTTTCACTTAGACTTTAAGGCCTTGATGTTTATTATTATTATGTTGTAAGTTGAGCATGATAGATTTATATGTTTTAGTTTGGGAGGAAGTGTTAAAATTAATTATTTTATTAGTTAGCAGTTAAATGGGTTAATGGATCTATATATTCTACTTAGTCTATATATATGTTTTGTACTCGGTGATTTCATTTTATGCAATTTAGTTAATTTTTGTCTACAATTTACTATCATCAATTTTTAATGTTTTAACTTATAAACTTTATAATAGTTTGTGAAAATCGAACATGGTATTGCATGTAATTAACTTTATTAAGTATGACAAAAATCCTAGCCTCATTTCACTTTTCGGAGACATTTCCTTCTCAACAAGTGATTGATGTCCTTCTCTTCTCAATACTTTGTCATTTTCCTTGTTCTGAGTATTTCTAGTGGCGACCACGCCCTTCAACATATTCCAGGTCCTTTCTCACTAACTAGACCTAATTTGCACTTCCATCATGTGGTGAAAGTAGTGTTGTGAAGTGGTGGAATTGTTTGAGTTGGGGAGTGGTGGTGTTATGAAGGTGGTAGTGAAAGTGCTGGCTGTGTTCTATGGGCCAATGAAGTAGTGTTTTGTGGTGGTGGAAATGAAATGGTGATGCTTCTGCAATGGTGATGTTGTGTGGTGGTAGAAGTAGTCGATGGTGGTGGTGTCATGTCATGGATGGTGGTGGTGAAGTGATAAAGGAAATGGTTGACTTGTGGTCATGCGATGAATGGCGCAACAAGATGGCGAAGATCAGGCTGGTTTGCCTCAGCTTGTTCAGTGGCCCAATAAGGTTGAGACCCAAGCCGGACGCTCCTTTTAGGTGCATGTGTTGAGCCAAGTAGGGCCCCACTTGTTGGGTTTGCCCTAGGCCTGGCAATTAGAGTTGGGCCGCCTACGGGCTGGCTCAACCTGAACCCAATAAGGTCGTGGGATGGGCTAGGGTTGTGGAATTTCTACCACAGCCCATGGTCTCACACAATCTGATTTGGACTTGAAAATGGTCTAGTCTAAGGCTCGAACATAGCCCAAGGTTGAATTTATGGCTCGGTTTAGGCTTGGCCTAAAGTGTGCCTAAAATAGGCTTGAAATAACAATATGTAATTTTAAATATAAATATTAATTTTTAAGTGATAATAATTATTTTATAATGTATTTTAACTATATAAAATAAACATCCATTTTAAAAATAGATTTTTCTTCATATTTCATGTATTTTTCAAACAAATATGTATTTGGTATTTTTCTTAATTGAAGTTATAAATGAATGAAATTTGCTATTATAGATATCCTAGTTGTGAATCAGTGAATGGATGCGAATGAATGAATGTGAATGCGAATGTTTGACACAGAATTTATTGTGTTGATAAAACGGACATCCACTTGTGGTTTTTGATATAGAATTTACTGCATCAAAAAACAGATGTCCATTTCTCGAAGTAGGCGTTCAGTTTTTGACACAAAACTTACTGTGTCAAAAACGAATGTTCACTTCTTGAAGTAGATGTTCTCTTCCATTGGTAGACATCTATTTTTTGACATAAATCCTATTGGATGTTCATTTTGCGATTTAAAAAAAAAGTCGTTACATTAAAAAAAATATTCATTAGATTCACCTTTTAACACACTTATACTTGTATATATTACTTCTTCTTCATTACCTTTCCACTCATTGAAGTCTCTAAGAACTTTTAAGTTCATTTTTTTCTCTTTTTCATTACTCATCTTACTTTTTTGAATTTTTTATCTTCCTTTAGTTTTTATGATAGATTCAATATGGCATTCAAATTTATTGTGTCTTTAGGAAGGTGGAAATGAGGAGTTCTATTACTTTTACAACTATTGCATTCATAGATTTTGGTTTAAGCCTCATACTCCAATGGTTTATCTATAAAAGTATATGAAAACTTGTGTAGAGTTACAACAAACATGCGATCGTGAATGCTACGATTCCATTTTATCTATGACTATTTGGAACGTAAACAAAGACGAAGAAGATTAAAGCAATTAGTTATTTTTTAATTTCAACGTAATGTTATTTCCTTTTTTTAATGTATTATGATATTATCAACAACTTATAGTATTATTAATGTATTTGAGTTATTAAATAATGATTTTTTCAATTTTTTTTAATTTTAAAATTAATATAAATTAATTAAGGCTGGTCCGATTCCGACTTGGTGTTGACCAGATCTGAACTAATTTAAGGTTGTGGCCTATGTTAGGGTTGAGAGTTTTTTATTTCCAACACGATTCGAAATAGAGTCAGGCCAGGCTCAGCCTGGGACCGGCCCGATTTCTAAGTCTGTTTGGCCCAATCACACCCCTAGTCAGAATGATTTTCTTTTCCTTGAATACTGCACTTGAGTGGATGGTCTTGTACTCTGTGTTGTTTCCATAGTGCAATTTGTAACTTGTCAAATTAATTCAAAAAGTTCAAGTATTATTGGATATTGCTTGTATTAATTGGTTTAGAATGTTTCAATTGTAGTCAATTTCGTATGTAGTCAGCATCCCTGATATATGTGGAATTCCTCTTGACACGAAGTCTTCTGGAAGAAAACAAAATCCACATGAACTCCCATGGTATGTCTGTAAAATGAATTACAAAGGTCTAATTGCGCTGAAAAGGTCTTGGTACCTTTTTAGATCAACAATTAATTTAGAAGTTTAGGCAAAAATTTCCATACAAAATAACCTGAAATGCTGTTAGTTATCATCTATTTGGCACATACTTTATCTTCTACTTCTTATCCTGATATTTTAAGGACATTCAGTAGCTTTTATTTTTCTTTTGAACTTTTCAGGGAATTGACATCTCTGGTCGATCAATCTTGGAAAATGGAAATGGGAGGGATCTTAAGGGAAGAACCGTTGCCCACTTAAAAAATTGTACAGTTTTTGCAACTGGAGCAAGTTTTTCACTCTTATGAAAGATGAAGTGCAGCTATGGAAATTGAAAAGTCAGCAACTCAGTATTTACTAGTGAAGATCTGTGGCTCATTCTAGGCAAGTTTTACTTAATTTTTATCAACAGGAGGAAGTTGGTACCATTTTCTATGGTTTGATGAATACAAGGCCTTCAATTTATTAATTGTCTCACCTTACTTCTATTCTCGGCTGGATTTTTAGGTTTTGTATTTGGATGGCTTCGACTTTTCAATCTGCATGAGTAGCTATTTTTTTTAACGAGATTAGTGGTAAAGCAATCTGAAAGCAGTATATATATGTTGATATCTTAATAATTTATGTAACGTTTCTGGCTTAATATCTAGGAAGGAGGATTTTCATATGCTCAAATTCTGTTAGTAGATTGCCTGTGTGCTTGTATTTATGCATTTGATATTATAAAACACTGTTAAAATTGTCTCATGAGTAAATTCGAATTGACATGAAATCTTGCTCATTTGGAATGCTTAGATCAATGTGTGAATTTGTTTGAGGTTTCCATGTATGCTGATAATGAGATCACTATCTTACTTATTTTTCCTAGACATCACTTGTGTATTTGTTCTGCTATATTAATGTGCATCAAACTTAACAAAATTCATTTAAAATTATGATTTGATCATTTCAGGTGTATTAGATTTTTATCGTTGGGTCTCATCATCTGCTTTTTCCATGCAGTCATCCACCTTGGAGTACGGCAAGTATGGCCCAATAAAAGTGAAAACCTAAGGCGTGCCTTTCTTGAGATGGCTGGATACCAATAACAATTCGGCATCATTAGTCTACTTGGGCCATAAGGAACAGCAAGTTTTGTTCTTTCCTTTTTTTAAAGCTCTAATCCGACATACGACAGAAGTGCTTCAAATTCCTTGAATAGGGTTTTTTCGTAAATCATTCTCACAAAGTTTCATCATTATGTCGGTGTAGGATCATGCATGTTTTCCCAACGTTTCACCAAATTATGAATACATTGTCAAATGCCATACAGTTTTTTTGGAACCCTTTTCGTTGGTAACTATTCTCTTCTTAAGTTGGCAGACAAAATTTAATAAGAATGTGAAGGTATAATTTTCTAAAATATGGTCGTTGCTTGTGCCTCTACCTTAAGCTTAAAGACACTCTATGATGGTAATTAATATGATTCCTGAGTTGGGCATTCCTTCAGGATTCTGAACGTGGTCTTTAAAAAAGCGGTCAGAGGAGAAGCAAACTCACAGAAAGGAAAGAGTATCCCAAGTGCATGCATTTCTTATTCTTGAAAGTTGACACAGAAGGATCATTTGGGGTGGAAGCCGTTGGATCTAAAATCGGAGTTTGTGATGGGAGCGTGAGACGTCGTCACGTGACACAGAGATCTCAATCCTAAAGATCCACCAGTAGTCTACATATGAAATGGGCAATCAGGTTGCAAATAGGAGAAAAAAAAATGCTCTCAGAAAATATAAATCATGCCATGGGAAGATGCCCATTAGCAAAAAAAGCTAGGATTCCCGCTTCTCCTTTTCTTGACAATTTGCATCAAGTATGTACTGGGATATTCAATTGTAGTAACTTATTAATACAACTTATCCAATTATGCCGTAGTCAGCTTCATCAATATGTTTCCAATTCAATTTGCGAATTTAATCTATTTATTAAATAGGTTCCATTTGAAGTTCAATTCATTTATAATTAGGTTGTTCCAAAACAACTTGTTCAATCCATTTATTTTATCGAATTAGTTACTCAGGTCTGTTTAATTTTATCTAATATTGAATATTATCAAAAAAATAAAATAAATGGTTAAATAATTACTCACAAGACACAAGTTAATAACCTGTATGTATATAAACAACATAAATATTAAATACAAATCAAACATTATAAATACATAGCTTAATAAATTTAAATTAAAAGATTATATATTAATTCATTATGTGGGTTGGTAGGTCATAAACAATTTATCAATACTGAATTTGAATTCAACTTATTTATTAAATGGATCAAACGAATGTTTGTCTTACAAAATCAATTAAGTCTAACCCTAACTTATTCAGAATCATAAATTACCACCCCTATTTGGAACTGCTTCTCTTCTACACTTCTAAGCACAGAAGCGCTGCTTCCTATACAGAAACCAAAGAAAATCCAAACGATACCTATAGCAAGTTTGATTGGGATGTTCCCCAATTGATGAAAATTGAGTAATATTTCTTTATGTAAAATAGTAAAAGTGGTTCACAACTCCACCTCATGTCAACCAACTGTACAACGACATTACTAGTTCAAAGTATGCGCAAATTTACATTTTCCAGAAAAGGAAAAAAAACTCAAAAATAATGTACATGAAATAATTGTATCCTTTAGGAAAAAAATGATAATTGATTAATATGAGAAAGATTACTACTCTATCCAACTATAAATTTAAAATTTGGAAAAACATTTTGAATACACTAAGTCTGTCACATGTCGATGTGGTGCCTAATTGGAATTCATGCCACGTACTAACATGATGTCTACTTTTACAAGTTGGTACATGAGAGCTCATGTCATCTTGTATCATTCAAAATACAAGAAACGTTGCAAGGTAGGCATCACGTAAATTGGTGATAAGGAGTTACCAAATTAGTGTATATGAGCAAGACTCCTAAAATTTATAAGTTTACTCATTTGAATTTTAAATTGATGAGCGATCATCAAATATTTAAATTTTAACTTGGTAAGAGATTATCACAATAATGTTTTCTTTTTGTATTTAGCTTGAATTTTAATCACTAAAATATCCATTTTTATAAAATTCACTTGTAAATAATTGAAGGACAACTTTAAAAGTTCCCTAAAAATATTGGTCTATGGAAGCTTTTTTTAAGAAGATTGGAGCGGACTTAATGTAATAAATAGATAGTTGACGATGCTCATGACTAGATGACCATGTGGCCAAGTGAAACGCTTCTTCTTTCCAATCTCTAAGCATACAACTATGTTGAAGACTACCTTAA
Source organism: Posidonia australis (assembly GCA_024699735.1). NCBI lineage: Eukaryota > Viridiplantae > Streptophyta > Magnoliopsida > Alismatales > Posidoniaceae > Posidonia > Posidonia australis. Next base: position 16,182 of record JAMKQA010062499.1, read on the forward strand.
TAATGTTGACCTTCATTATTAACATGAAATAATGGTCATTTTGTTGAGAGTGATGGATCTTCTTATTTCACTGTTAAGTCCTGCTATAATGTTTTAAATGATTGTAGACTAAGATTCACTTTCTTTGAGCATATTTGGCAGAACTGGGTTCCGCTAAAGGTTAAACTCTTCTCTTGGCTGGTACTTTGTAATAAGAATCTTACTAAAGAAAATCTGGTCAAAAGAGGTTGGACTTGGATCTGTAAAATGTATTTTTTGCGACTTACACATTGAATCCAATAATCATATATTCATGTATTGTAAATATATTAGTCAGATATGGCACTTTTTTATTCCTTCCTAGTTATACCTTGGCTATTATAGTTTGCATGACTTGTTTCATCATAAACCTGCTCTCAAATTTTCTTTAAATAACCATGGTTGGTATGTTTTACTTCAAGTTATCCTCTGGTTAACTTCGAAGGAACGAAATAGCAGAATATTCCGTGGTTCCGCTAAGCATTCTTATCTTATTATTTGGGATGTCATTGGACTAATGAATCAATGGTTAGATTCTCTTACTCTAGGGTTTGAAAAGGAGGATTTGAGGAATTCATTATCTTCGATGAACGTCGCATGGTCTGCGAATCAAACGTCCAACTGTACCACAGATGCTCCTCACCCTTCTGACGACACAAATATGCAAGAGACTATCCCTACTACTGACATGGGACAGTAGATTTGTTTTCAGGACTTGAATTACCAACTTTGCTGGGTGGCCTGTACTTTATTGGCAAAAACATTGCCTTTTTCATCTTTTCTTTTGTTCTGTATTACGCTCTGTGAAATTTTGGATGTTTGATTCCCTTGGTTCCTTTCCTTGGGATTTATTCTAATACTACTTACCAATACCAAAAAAAAGTACACAAGCGAAAAGCTTGTGAGATGCTTTGTGCAAAAAAGAGAGGTGAAAATAGTTAAGTTTATATGCACATCAATTTTGAATAGCATAAACACATAAAAATAGTTTTAAAATAATTAAAAATTAATATAAAAGAATTATACAACTTCATGATAACATTTTGGATTCTAAAATGCAATGCTCGTACATTAATTACGACCTACTTTATGAATAAATCACTATTAAGAAAAAACCTATTCTAAGTACTTATATACAAAGCATACTTAATTTGGTATATAACTGTTATTCTTGTTGGAGAGTTGCAAGCACACAACCCTATGGGTGTAGAACTTAAACAAAAGGTAAAACATTAGGGGGCATTGTAAACTATCCATCTTATTAAAATTCAAACTTTATTATACTTTAATATTATGTAAATTTTAAAAAAGTTTAAAATTATTATTCAAAATTTACAAACAATCCAACCCTAATTTACAAAATTTACTTAATAATTTCTTATTATATTTAGTAAATGTATAAAATGCAAAGTGATGCTCTCCCTTGATTTAATTCCTGGTTTTGCCCTTGTAGCTCTAATTTAATTTAATGTTATATCACTTGTCTAACAATATTCTATCTAATCCTTGATCTAGACTATATGTAAAAAATAATGATTGCATTTTTTATAAATCATGAAAATATTTAAAAATAAAAAGGTAAAAGTGTTAACAATAGTTGAGTATTTTACATGGTAAAATATTTCTGTTTGTATGGATATCATAGGAAAACTTGAAGTAAGATTATTTCATCGAAAAAAATGTTGTAAAAAATTGTAGAACTTGATTTTTATTCAAAAAAAACTTATTAACAGTTATGATATTTTTATAAACATGGGTCTAAAAAAAATACATATCAATAAGTGAATGTCTCACAATCTTATGGGAAAAAGAAATAAGAAATTTTAAGCAATCCATAATTCACAAAAAAGAAAGAGTCAACATTGAGATATGAATTTTTTATTTTTTTGTTCTCTATAAGTAAAGTTTGGAATAATAAAACTTTAATTTAATGATTGACATCTAAAGAAAATTATAGAACATAAATATGCACATATATATTATGATTTTCTACGCATATTTGTAAAACCTAGCTGTATCGAGATATAGGGTGATGTTCCAGACCCATTTAACTGTTCATGCTTCTTTTTTTAATACATGGTGTTAGTGAATGGTTGGATAATAGGTGAATAATTCTGTTGAGACATAAACTCTTTCCCTTGTTGGTTATGTTTTTGTTGACAGTAATTGTAAAAACATGATGAACCAAAAACCTCTTCAATGGTAAACATAAAGAGAGTGAACGGTAGAATATGAAGTGAATAAGAAGATGAAGATAGCTCTCATACTACAACACGTTAATGCATTGTAGTTGCTACTTATATTACAAACAAAACCAATTACAACGTGCTACGTCACAAGACTTATAACCAACAAAACTGACTTTGTAACAACCTTAACAGTCATAACAACTCATTAACTAATCCACACTCTTGCACTTAACATTCTCCCTCAAACTATAGGTAATCTACAAACCTACAATTTGTGTCTGAAGCTAAAAAATGAAGATTTGGATAAGGCTTTGGTGAGAAAATTAGCAAACTACTCTTTTGTCGGGATGAAGTGGATATGAAGATCTTTCTTTGACACTTTATCAGGGGTGAAATGAAAATCAATCTCCACATGTTTCATTTTTGAATGAAACACTGGATTGGTTGTAAGGTATAGAGTTCCAAGATTATCATAGTAGAGCTTAGGAACTTGTGATAAGAAAACACAAAGCTTACAACATAAACTCTAAAAGCCATGTGAATTCTACTGTAGCATTAGTTAACGCTCTAAATTCTAACTCAGTAGATGATCTCGCTACTCTTGGCTACTTTTGAGAAGACCAAGAAATAGGATTTTTACCAAAGAAGAAGACAGCCTATGCTAGATCTCGACATCAAGACAATTTTGCGAGGACATATAGCGAGGACGACTCCTCGTAATTTTTTAACGAGGACATTGCGAGGACATTACCTTGTAATATTATGGTGAGGACTTAGCGAGGATAATTTCTTGCTATGTCCTCGCGATAACGACAAAAATATGGGGATGATGATATCGATGAATATCCAGCCTTTGACAAAAAACTTTAGAAGCAAGTTTAGATGGAAAGGAACATGGTAATTCATCAAGAAAGCAAAGCCTGGGTGGGTTGGATCCATACTACTTAGAAGAGTATTCTATTGGTTCTTCTGTACCTTCTATTAAGCAGTATCATTCTACATCTCAGGCTTTTGTTTCATTAGATCCGGAGTTCTTCACTTCTCAGTTGTCACAGATGGCAACTACAATAAAGGAGGATTTTAGAACTGAAATACGTTTAGAAATAAGGAATGAAATAAGAGATGAAATACATGTTTTGGAAGATTGACTTGTAAGGTAAAGTTTATTTAATTTTAAAATTTTTGATATGCATAAGTTATCATATTGAATTCAACATTATAATATAATTATTATCCATCATAACATATTTTAAGTTTGTTTTTTATTATCAGAAGATATGAGGACGAATAGAAAGATTTCCCAAGTGACGACAAGGAGGATTACGAGGAGCATACACGTCTCGTCACTCCATCCATGCATTATCCTCAAAAGGTAGAGGAAAGCAAATTGATTTCCGAAGAAAGTGATATGTAATATATCATTTTGACTTATATTATATCGAGTGACTTGCATTAAGACATTTCAATGTTGTATTAGCTATTATTTTGTAAATAAATGAATGTGTAAAATCTTATGTTGTATGATCAATCGAAACTTTTTTATCTAAAATTTTTCTATATGTAATTTAATATACTTGTAAATGTATTTAAATGTCATTTTAGTAAGGAAATTAATCTATATTTTAGCAGATTCAATTTTGTAATGTATTGGTTTATTTTTTTTATTGCCTAGAATTAGCGAGGACATTGCAAGGACAAATCCGTGCTAAGTCTCGCTAAAATAGTGTATGCATCAACAATAACGATGACATTTCCTCGCAATATTTTCGTTAAATTTCGAATGATGACACAATCTCACATAATTAGCGAACACTTAGGAAGCATATTAAGAGGGAATAATGAGGTTGTAACGACAACATTACGAGGAAATTCTTCGCAATGTCCTCACTACTATATAACAAATACATTGTGAAGATATGTCCTCGCAATATTGATTTAATGAGTTATTTTTTTTCGAGAATAAATAGTCCTCACTAAGTCCTTGGTAAACCATATAACGAGAACTTAGCGATGACTTTGTAAGGACATTGCGAGGACTATTGTCCTCGCAAAATCATGTTTTCCTTGTAGTGTTGGTTAATTAGCATTAGAGTATGCAATGCGATTGAATGAGGATTGTTTATCAAAGAACAACCCATAATTCAGTGTCCCTTTCAGATACTAAAGCACTCTTTTAAGAGCAAGCCAATGTGTGGTTGAAGGTGAATGCATACCTTAACACAACTTACTAATACAAAAGGCAACATCAGGTCTGATTAGAAACGAGTATTGTAGGCTACCAATGACTTGTTTGAACAGAGTAGGGTCTTCAAATGGGTTATAATGAATTTTAGAAATGACAGTGTTTGATAGCATTTGAGTGGCAATTGGTTTGGCTCCTGTCACGTTTGATTTGATTAGCAGATCAAGTATATACCTCTGCTTAGATAAGTATAACCCATTAGAAACTTTGGTGATTTCAATACCCAGAAAATAAGATGGAAAATGCAAGTGTTTAACAGGAAAAGCCAAGCCAAGGGAATGAAGTAATTTAGCGGCATCAACTGAGTTATCAGAGACCACCAAGATATCATCCACATAAATCCGAAAATATATGCATACTCCTTGTTTTTTGAAGATGAAAAGAGATGCGTCTGTTTTAAATATTTGAAATCCAAAATCAATAAGGAACTCACTTAGTTTGTTATACTAGGCTTTGGGTGATTGTTTCAGCCCATATAATGACTTCTACAACTTGTAAATGTGTGCGGGAAATTTAGAATTAACAAAACCAACAGGTTAACTCATGTAAACTTCTTCAGAGAGAGATCCATGTAAAAAGACATTTTGAACATCCAATTGATGCATAAACCAATTCTTAGCGGTAGTAATGCTCAATACTAATATGATTGTAGTTGCTTTAATAACAGAGTTGAAGGTCTCAAAGTAATCTGCACTATTTCTTCGATAAAATCCTTTAGCCGCTAACCTGACTTCATAACAATCAATAGACCCATCAACCTATCTTTTACGCATACAATGACACTTTCATACTTATTTATATCGTGCAGTCCTTTCTTACATGGTTAATTGCTAGTTTTTGGTCAACTATCTCAACAATACAATTTTAATGGCCCCAACAAATTTTTTAAAAAAATCATTACTCATTGAATATAATATAAAATATACCTTATTACTGTCAATACCAATTAATAATTCGTCTTAATTTGCTCCGTATTTGATATTTTTTGCACCCTTGATGCTTGATCATTGTAGCATGTGCACAGACTTCTACTTGTTTTTTTTTTGTGTTAACGATTGAGATAGATAGATAGTATTTCTTCGGCTCAAATGCCAGATAAGAAACATTGTCTTAAGTATGAATATTACAAACCCATAGGCTTTTCAGTCATAAAAAAGTCACCAAATTTATCGCGAAAATGGAGCAATAGAAGTATTACATCAATATTGCTTTTTTCTACTAAACTGAGTCAAGCCATCATCAGTCTTGCATGGCATTCTGAGTTTCCTCTCCAGATGGATCATTTGAAGAAGGGATAGAAGGTGCAATAAGAGGCTCCACTCGATGTGAACCCATTGCAGAAACAAAATGTAACATGTCTTCCTTTTCAAAACCTGATACAAGGTTTTCCACCCAAAATTTCATCAGAGACATAATATCATTAATGATCAAAAAACATGACTTAAATGTATTGCGAAAGATCCTACAAATCCTTTCTTTCCAAATCAACCAGAGAATGATCTGGAGTAGCAAAGTCCACCCAGAGAATGGTAGGTAATACTTAAGATGAGGGGCAGATAAAAATAAATCACCAACAGATAGAAATCTAGGGAAAAGCTGTGAGTCCAAAAAGAACTCCCAAATCTTCCTTGCAAATGAGCAATTGAGAAACAAATGATTATTATTTTCAATGTTTACAGAACAAAATGTACATAGTGGAGAACCAATCGAAGCTCTTTTTAACAAATTTTCTTTTGTTAAGTTCCTATTTTTAATGACTAATCATGAAAATAGCTTGACCTTTAGGGGTGAGTGACTCCTCCAGATGCTTTTGAAAAAAACATTACGGAGGCCCCCATCGTTAATAAGATTGTAAGCTGCTTTCACAGTTAATGTATTATTTTTTGAAGGAAGCCAATAGAAGTCATCCTCTCTAGTATCCAAATTTAAAGATTGCATAATACAAACAAAACAATCCAACTGAGATTGAAGCACATTGGAATTAACTGAATCACAGTGAACTAAATTGAACAATCTGTTGAAATCTGTATTAAATAAATCCAAGGTTATTCTAACTGAAGCCTTTTTAAATCTAGCAACACTGTATAGTTCAGGGAAAAGGGTACTAAGAGGAGTACCATTGTGCCATTTATGTCTCCAGAATATAGTATTCAAACCATTGCCCACATTAACACTTGAAAAACAATTGAAGAAATTGAACCCTTTTTTGATATGACTCCATAGGGGTGAGCAGAAGGAAGAGGAAGTATTCAATATTGCACCAGGACCCTTGTGTAAATATTTAGCCCTAAGGATAGATTTCCATACAGGGTTGCAATGGTTTGAGAAAAATTGCCAAATTAACTTGCTTTTTAAAGCTGCGCTAAAACTCCTCAAATTTATTATCCCCCAACCATTTTGCTTCTTATCCCTACATATATTAGACCATTTGATTAAATGCATCCCTTTATTTGTAGGAGATATAGAATTCCACAAAAATTTACTCCTTAAAATATCTAATTTTTTCTCTATCTTCAAGGGCATATGCAGCACAGACATATAGTATGTTGGGATTGCTGATAATACAACATTTACCAAGACTAATCTGCCCCCTAGAGACAATTGTCTGGCCTTCTAGGAAGAAATCTTATTAGTGACTTTCTCTATCACAGGAGTCCAGCTATTAACATTTGCTTTTTTATAATGCAAAGGCAGACTTAAATAAGTGATGGGAAGATCAGCCTTCTCACATCCCATGATATCACAAGAAAAAACTAGATCTTCTCGGGAGACCCCCACACCAGTCAGTGATGATTTTTGGAAATTAATTTTTAACCCAGAGCAAGACTGAAAACAACATAAAATTCTTTTGATATTAATCATATTTTCAGTGCTATTAGGCAAAAAAAGTAAAGTGTCATCTGCATATTGCAGATTTATCAGTGAGGGGCCATCATTTGGGAAATTAATCCCAGAGATCAAGTTGTTCCTCCTTACTGACTGCAACATGGCATTTAGGGCATTTGAGGCTATAATAAACAATAGGGGAGACAAAGGGTCACCCTGTCTAAACCCATTAGCTGCCCCAAAAAACCCTTTTGGGGAACCATTAACCAGTACAGAGAACTTTGCAGAGGATATACACATACAGATCCAAGAGATTCATCTGTCCCCAAAACCCATACCAGCTAGAGAATCTACTAGAAAAGTCCATTTAATGTTGTCAAAAGCTTTCTCAAAATCTATTTTCAAAATGTGTCCCTTGATATTGTAGGTACTCATATAATGTAAGGTTTCCTGAGCAACCAAGAAGCAATCCGCAATGGATCTCCCAGGGAGGAAAGCACTCTGGGAAGAATCCATTACCCTATTCAACACAGGAGCCAATCTAGTAGCCAATGTTTTTGTAATGTTTTTGTATAGACTATTCACTAGGCTTATAGGTCTAAAATCCTGGATTCTATTAGCACCCATTCTTTTTGGGATGAGTGCAATAAAAGTTTGATTAATAGAAGCCAGAAAGTAAGGATCAATAGCAGAATGAAGGGATTGGAATATAAGTTTAGTATCTGGCTTTAGTAAATCCCAGAAGTACTGAAAGAAAAACAAAGGGAATCCATCAGGGCCTGGAGATTTATCTCCAGCTAAATGGAAAACACTAGCTCTGATTTCTTCTTCCTCAAATGATAACTCTAACAATTCAGGAAATGGAATTTTAACTGGGATCAGGGTGTCCCAGCTAAGATATGTGTGTGGACTGGGGCCTTTATTGAAAAGCTTTGTAAAATGATCCTCAATCTCTCTACTAATCTCCAAATGAGAGATGCTTATATTGTTATTTATTAGTAGAGAGGAGATAGTGTTTGTCCTTCTATAACTTTTAACCATGTCGTGAAAGAAGGAGGTGTTAAAATCACCCTCCTTCAACCACAAAATTCTGGATTTTTGCCTCCAGTACAGCTCTTGTTCTTTAAGTAAATCAAGATGTTCTAACCTCAGCATCTTTTTCTGAGCCCAATTAATGTTTACAAAAAGTTCAGCTTGATTGTCCATATCCATAATTTGAGCTTCAATAGTTCTAAGTCTCCTAGCTCTAACCACCTTAATGGGGGTAATCCATTGTTTAATAAATGCCTTCAATTTCTTCAATTTAAAGCTAAACTCTGAAACTGGAGAGCACATAGAGAGATGATGGCCATTCTGCCCCCAGAATTCCTTAATAACTAGTTCAAACCCTTCATATGAGAACCAAGATTTGTAGAACCTAAAGGGAGGGGGCCCCAATTAGGAGCCAAGGTATCAAGCAAAATTGGAATGTGATCTGATATAATTCTTGCTTTGCCAGTGCACATTGCATCAGGAAAGGATCCTGACCATCCTAGAGATATTAAGAAACAATCAAGCTTAACTAAAGTTGGATTATCCTGAAAGTTTGACAAAGTATAAGAAAAATTATTTGGGGAAAGATCTATCAGAGCATTCTGGTCAATGAAACCATTAAAACTATCTGTAACCATGCCGACGAGGAGGATCGCAAAATAATGCGAAAGGTCGGCAAAATCACGTTGAAAAATAAAACAAAATGCAAAAATGCAGGAGTCGCCACCTAGTCTATTATGGAAGACGAGGAAAACCATAAACATGAAAATTATGCAAAACAATAAAAAAAGAAAAGTC